>JAMXBD010003098.1:0-140261 GCA_024138025.1 Combretum micranthum | reverse complement strand
CATCAGAAGATAGGAAAAGATAAATGGATGTATGAAAATAATCTTTGAAAGAATTCTAAGATATCGAGCCGAAATTGATTTAAAATGGTTGTTTTTAGTATAAATACTTGATTTGTATGAGATGCTTTTATCACATAAACTTGATAATAATAAATGTTACAATATCTTAAATAAATGGATTCATACATACCACGAAGTGAGTCACATTGCATTTTGGGTTATTATCCTTGGTGAGAAGGATAGTAAGCTCATGTCGTGAAAGCAATACTTGGCGGAGGATCCGAAAGCGATTGCTTGGCGGTGTTATGCGGAAAAGGAAATGCTTGGCGGAAGATCCGAAAGCAAGGCTCAATTCAAGTAGACTTCATGTGCTTGGCGATATTAATCGAAAGCATAAAACTTTTTATTAAAACTACTTGTTTTGAGGTTATGTATCACCAAACCCCGAAATGGGGGCGAAAATCCATTCAACATATAGTTCTCGAAAAAATATATGCCTTTTTGCCACGTGTATGTTGCATTCTATTTGTTTGTTTAATTAACTTGTTTGAAACTTGTTACAAAAAGTTATTTATGGAAATAATTTCACTAAGCCTATTAGCTTATACCCTCACAGATATCTTTTTGCAGTTTCCCTATTTATGGTTAAGGTCAGAGGACCCTGCAGTCAGGTAATTTCTTATGGATTAGGAAAAATTCTAGATGAAGTTTAATGTTGAATGAGATGTAAATATATTGTAATAGATAGTGTATCAAAGGGAAATGTCCCTAAGTTGTAAAGATTGTTGTTATAAGTAATTGAATATTATGAATCCTCTTTCTTAATATGTTAATATCTTCTTAACTTCATAATTCCATATATGGTCCTCTAAAGTTGTGAAAGCACGCTTACACTTAATATAAAAACTTTTGGGAATGGCTAAGGTTGTCATACTTAAGCTTTAATATTGAGTGTGGCGGGCTGTCACGTTTAAGGTACCCCTTGGAGTGTGACAATACGCCTTACATATAATACCAAGACTTTCGCATGGCTAAGGTAGTCATTCTTAAGTTCTTGATATCATATATGGTGGACTGCCGTTTAGGGTACCCTTTGGGGCATAACAAGGTAAAATTGAGAAATTCGAGGGTCAAATTGTTGAGGCTTGAGGTGATTCTGATGAAGAATCGTTCATCTACACAATTGTCGAGGTCAAGTTTTGAGGCTCGACATTGAGGCTCGACAATATATTTTCTTTAGAATGATGATTGATTGCTTTGACTAAAGTCGAGGGTCATGTCGAGGGCTCGCAATTGAGGCTCGATAGACCAATTTTTGTTGTCTTCTTTCTCTGTTTGGCCTTGGTGTGTCTCTACAAGGCTCGACTTCTACCATTTTGACTTTAATTATTGCTTTTGCTCTAAATCTACATTAAAACACTTGATTACTCCTTATTTAATTCTAAGAGCTTTAAAACAACATTATTTTTCAAAAACAAAATTTTTGGAGGATTTTAGCGTAAATTCTTAGCAAATTAAGTTCAAAATCTTATGAAAATATGGAGTAAAAATGACTTATCTGTTATGCCTATCACCGCTATCATGCACTTGTCCCATCAATTGTACAATAGTGAATGCGATGTGACTCAACTCGTGAAGTGCGTGCATTAAATTTTATTTAAAGTCCAGCATTTAAGTTCGATTTCTTGCAAGTGATCAACTAATTTCAAACACTTTAACATGCTAGTAAACATACAATTCGTTATAAGCAATTCATGGCTCGATAAGCTTAAAGTTCTTTCACCAATATTTTAAGTCACATGCACTTTCCTTTTATCTTTTTCTCTTATATCTAGTGCTACTATAATACAAGCACAATCATAAGAATAAAAAACAAGGGAAGTAGACTTACTTGGCCATGGCTTGACGATACTTCCTTAGTCAAAATAGCCTTGGGATAGTACACATCGTCCTCTTTGTTTCTTAAATAAAGGAAATATCCAAAATGAGTATTCCATAATTTCTAGCCAAAATATCTATTTCTATCTTCTAGTTGCAGTGAAATTCGTATAGGTGGCAATTCCAACTTAAAATGGCATAACTTGCTCCTTTTAACTCAGAATTTCACATATTATATACTTGTTTTCGACCTACTCAAAAAGATTTATCAATTTCTAAGGTTATTTCTATCATAAAAATTCGTTCGGTCCCGAACAGTGAGGTACAGATTTATTATGAAAATTCCAGTTTCCAAAACACAAGTTTTCAAATTTTTCTTCCTCAAAAATCCTTGTACCAAAATATAGATATTAGGATAGTAGAAAAGAAAATCCTTTGCATATATAAAATTGACTCATATCATGTGCATCAATTTAGTGAGGTTATCTCAATAATGATTTTTGTAAAACAGATGTCTTAAAGTTAGAAAAGTAAAGCAATCCTTGGTAGAGCTTATTTATGATTTCGTGCCGAACTGGTAAACGAACAAATAGGTGGTCTTTCCGGAAATGTTAAACAAAAGTTTTTCCTCGCATCTCAGTTACTTTTACTTTTTCCTCTTGCTTCCCCTTCAACTATACAAGCCTGACCCCTTCGACGTATAAGAGACAATCGACAAGCATTGGTCTTTGCGCCTTCTGGACTTTCACTTTAGTTCGTTAAAAGTTTCTTGAATCGTTCTAAGTGAGTATTTCCTGCTTTTAATTTTATTTCTTAACCTTTGGAAATAATTAAATTTTTCCAAAAATAATTTTAGTCTTTTTAAGATCCTTACAACTTCATTTCTAGGAGTTGAAAATGTAGTTTCTAAGTATCTCTTGATTATGACTAAAATTTCCTAAAGTTTACATGTTACTAGTTTTTCTCTAAGTTAATTTCACTATAATAAAAATAATGATTTCCTGAGTTGTTTACTAATTTTATTCCTGGGAAAATTTTATTTCTAGAAGAGAAATTTTCTTGATGATTTTACAAAACTTATCTAACCCTTAGTATTTTGCAGTGTTGAGGCAACTTTTACAAATAAGTTTTAAGGAAACCTTTGCTAACCAAAGAATTTGAAATCTTAAGCTTTTAAAGAAAATTTTCCGTTTTATTGTTTTGAAAAGAGTATGTGTGATAAATCTATTTTATGTATCATTTGTGGAAATTTTAATGCACTATTGTTATTAAAAACTTGTGATGAGGTTGTCAAGATTTTGAAAAAGATTTGTTAAGTAAACCTTAAGTTTTAATAGAAAAATCATTCTTAGTGACAAAAGTTTATTTTAGAAAAGAGTTCTTATCTTCCTTCATTTAAGAAAATTTTTTTTTTTTTTTGTTGAGATAATATCAATATGTTTATGCATGAATATGATTATATATCCATGAGAAATAGAAAAATATATCACCATAAGATAAGATATATAAGAATCAATATGAGCATAATAGTAAGGTTAAGTATTAGGAGCCTTAGCTTCATCAAGAACCCGGGACTAAGAATAGACTAGTCCAAAGAAAAAGAAAAAGAAAGAAAAGAAAAAGCAATAACAAATATAAAGCATGTTAGTTAAGTTAGTGAGCATTTAGGCACTAAAAATATATAGATATTAATATATATACAAAGTTAAGTTAGGAGCATAATAACAACAATATTGACATAATAACATAATATTAACAAAATAATAAAATTGGAATTCTTGGCATGTGCAAGAACAAAACATGAACATGTTGTTACTTATACAACTCACATGAGTTTTAAGAAACAACACAATGGTCATGCTAAGTTACATGGTATGGAAATAATAATGGTAGAAAGTTTTACCTAGGAGTGTTTTGTTGAAGGAGGAAGGTGATGACTATAGTAGTATATGGGTAGTAATAGATGATAGATGGTTTATGTGTAGAGAAGAATTTTGGGAAAATTTGATGGAAGAGAGTTTTAGTAGAGAGAATTTGTGGAGAAATTTTGGAAGAGTTTTGTTGTGTAAAATAAGTGTGGGAAGGAAATGGAGGGAGATGGGTATTTATAGAATTTTGTCGAGGGAAATTAGATATAATAAAATAAATTGAAAAAAAATAAATAGAGATGAAGGAGGGGGTATGGCCAGTGCATGGTGAGGAAAAGAGAGAGAGAGAGAGAAAGTGATTTATTATTTTTGTTGTTTTGTAATGAAAAGTAATTAAGATGTGAAATTGTATTGGAAATGTAAAAAGTAGAAAAATAGATGTATAGGTAGTAAGATAAAGTAGAGATAGATGAATAGTAATGAATAGCAGAATATGACAATAAATAGTAAACAAACCAATAATATACCGACAGTAAAGAAAATACGCATATAAATGCAATATCTATTATTTTTAGCTACCAAAAAAATTACGAAACTGATATTTTTGAATTCCTTGTATTATTACAGATCTAACGGTGTCATCAAAATATTTTTACTCTTCCGAGCCCTTAGAACATGTTTTTCGAGAGTTATCCGTTCGGATCCAAAATATACTAAAAATTAGAGAATCTGATACTTTTAAGCTTTCTTATATTATTGTGAACAATTATCCATAATTATTTCAATTCCATTATTTATGGTTTAAGAACACGGGATTGCCGAATCTAAACACTAGGGTTTGTTCTAATCTTTTGTTGACTTTTAGGGTTTTCGTTTTACTTAATTCTAAGATTTAAGCATAAGCTTATCAAAAATTTCAAGGTTTACATCATCTCTCTAAAGCTTATGAAAGGATGGAGTATTATGTAGACCGGCATAGATAATATGGAGTTTACATTCAAGAGACTTGGTTTTTGTCAAGTAACAGCCTCATAGGAACATTCTTATCATTAGAGAACTCATAAACTTTCTAAGCATTTTTATGGGCCTTTGAAGTTCTTAAAAAGATTGGGTTATGTGCATATCAATTCAAGCTACTAGCCTTTACTAAAATATATGATGTTTTGCATGTATCTCTGTTGAAGAAAGCACGAAGGGATATTGCACCTACATTAGAGCTGCCGTTATAGCCTATTAACAATTGACCTCATTTACAACCATTAGCGATTCTCAATTATCATACTATTTGTAGGAGTCAAGTGCCTATCAGGTAAATTTTGGTCCAATGTCAATGATTACCACTAGAAGAGACATCTTGGGAAAATTATGACACATTTTCATATATGTACTTAAATTTAACCTTGAGGGTAATGTTTTCAATTTCAAGTAGGGAGATATATGTTATGAAATAAAAGAGTTAAACAGAAGTACATTGGATGAGGGACTACTGTAATCCCCTAATTTTACATAAATGATTATAATATTATAAAAAATATGATATCGAATTATAAAGAACTATCATAAAAAGTCACAGAAATCACTCCAATTTTTGGCGAATTAAGAATTATTAAAGTATGAACAAGTAATGATCATTGATAAACCAATTGTTATTATAAAATTTAAATCCATTTCCATAAACTCAAAATTTAGAAAAATAAGATCTTAATAGTGATATAATCATTATTAAGTTACCTTTAATACTTTAAGACTATAAAATAGCTGTCACGCCTCGAAGGGTACTCTAAAACGTGGCAGTCTTGCCGTAACACAATATTAAGGCCTAGATATGACCACATCAGTCACACGAAGGCATCCTACTATGACAAGGTGTCTAACACAGGAGGAGACACATCAGAGTAATACATTTTATATTGGTACAACTTGAGTAACAATGTAAAGGAAATACAATTCACTATACTTCAATTACAATTCATCCATAGATTTCACTACACAAACTATTATAAGACAATTCATAAAACCTAGCTAATATCTTCAAGTATCCTTACTTCCTATCAGAATCCTGAAGTCATATTCGGCTCCAACCATCTTGATCCCCAGGTAGCATTCTCCGTCAACCTGTTTAATCAAAACATCTATTGGGGTATAAGTTATACTAACTTAGTGAGAGTTCCCTTAGTTTCGTACCATAACAAGCAAGTTATAAATGATCTATATGCTATGCATGAACAAACACATGAGAAGACAATTATGTATGGGTATCCGGAACCCATATACAGAATGTATTTACGCCCTCTGTATCTAGGGTTAGAGATGGTATTGAAATTCTGCACGACCTGTCACGCCCCATAAGGGTATCCTAAACGCAACAGTCCACCACATACCATATAAGACTCTCGAATTACTATCCAAGCCTTTTGGGAGTCTTGTATAGATGTAAGGCGTCCCTTTACGACAATAGAATACTCTATTAAATAGAATTAAAAAGTTTAATTCAGCATTCAATAGCATTAGATAATAAATCAAAACACATAAGTAATAAGTTACAAAATCTAAGGGGTATCCCCCCTCAAAAGAATATTTAAAGGTCCATTATAGTCATCCAGAGTCTCTTGGTTTTCTATGGAAGTCTAAACAATTTGAATACAACTTCTATAGGAAACACCTAACTCCTGTACCTAAGCTGTAGCTTGTCTCAGTTTAGCCACATAATCTCGTGTTGCAACAAATAGAAACTATAGGGGCATAAGCTATATTAGCTTAGTGAGTGAAAACTTCCATGATCACAGTTATAACATATCAATCAGACAAGTGATTAATAAGACAAATGATATGCATCAAACACGTGAATTCAACAAACATATGACCAGTCAGAAATCATATGTGGATAGACTTGCGCCCTCCATCCCGGGTTAGCAGATTAACGAATCTTGCGGTACGACGACGTTTAGGCTCACAGCTAACCAACTTATAAATTCATTTTATGGATCACGATTAACCAACTCAATAATTCGTTTTATGGATCACGATTAACCAACTTTTACACTGTTTAGGATCACGGAAAACCAACAAATGCTAATGCTCCATACCCATTGTAATATGAATGAGTTCAAATTCATCTTCAATTCTGAATAATCAATTATACCAATTCTTTTAAGTAACCAATCAATACAGACAGTCAATCCTAGTTCATCTATATAAGCAATGGTTAATCACCCGGCTTCGATATTCTTTAAATTCAACTTCTCATAACAACATCAAACATATATAATTCCCGGTCAACCCTATCATGCATATTCATTTTTATCTTTGCCAAGTATCTAGTGCAACTACCATTACAATCACAAATAATACTTGAAATCGGAAGTGATATTCACTCGGCCATGATTCATCAGTCTTTTAGTAGTAGTAGTCCGGTGGTAAGGATTCGTCGATTTCGGGATCACGCAACAAGGAAGAAATACCCTAATAAGTGTTTCATCACTTAACTAATCCAACTATATATCAAAACTAATCAAATTCGTGATTCTCGCTATTTGCGGAAGTCCCAACTTAAAATGGCCATAACTTGGTCATTTTAACTCGGAATTTTGCAAATTATATATCGATTTTTATCTACTTCGAAAGATCTATCTAATCCTAATATTATTTTCAAGTTTTGAAAATATTTGAGTCATGAAACAGAAGGATCAGTTCTGATCAGTACGGTTTCCACTTCTGAAAAATAGTTTTGTACATGCTTGAAATGTTTCTACTTGATAAATAATGTATACATACAATATTATTGATTTCCTAAAATGAATGACATGCGATGAGTTTAATGTATGCATGATCTTGATGATTCTCACTAAAAGAAATTTTTAGAACTCTTTTATTTTGTAAGACTTCAACAATAACTACTTTTAAGAAATCTAGTTTCCTAACTTGAAACTCGCTTGTCTTTTGGGATTAATTCTTAGGAATTTCTAGTTATCTTGTTTAAAATTGAGTCTTCATAACATATACTACCTAAGACCTTCATTTTACATAAAAATTTTATATTTTATACTTTGCAAATATGTTTTCAAATAGGATTTACTCAAAAATCCGAATTTTTAGAAATCTACTTTTTGAATGATTCTTTTGGGAAAAAACTTGTTTATGCATTAAAATTTAGACTTTACTATACCACTACTTAAGGACTTCATTTAATAGATAACTTTTATTTTGAGCTTGGATAATAGGTGTTTCATGGTCATTCTCTAAAGCTACGAATTTCACAAGTTGACTAATAACTCAAAATTTTCTATCTAGTTTCTACTCTTTGTTTACACATTAATCTCGTCAAAACTCATTTAGACTTTAAAAAATTACTACTTGATGATATCTATTACCATACCCTTCATTTTTCACATAAAACATGAGTTTTAAAGTTGATACAATGGTTTTAAAATATAGCTTTGAAGTCATATGAATTTTTCTTTGAATATTTTCAACAAAAACTTTCCTTTTTAGTTCTTTTTTCATCTACTTAAAGAGCCACTAACTACAACATTTATATATATAAGACAAAGCCTTTATGAGCATTAATGCATGAAGACACAAAATATTTATGAGAACATGAATGTCAAGTATAATATGAGTGTCTAAATGCTAGATCTACTGCTTATAATGCATGAAAGGAGTTTAAAAGCTTGATCATGGATGTTTATGCAAGATATCTCTACATTTATATGCATGAACATGAAAATATCTTAACAAAAACTCATCAAACACAAGATCTACTCTTATGATGGCTTGATATTCATGTATTAGCATTTTCTTATCCCTAGCAAATGCTCATGGGGATTTAAGGTGAAAATACACATGAATAATCGTGCCATTACAAGATTAAATGGTAGAAAGGCTTAAGATTCATCACCTAAAGTTGGTTTAAGTGAAGAAATAAAGAAGAATGAAGCTTGTTGTGTGTGTGTGAGGGGGTGGTGAAGCTCATGGCAATGGAGAGGAGAATAGAGAGGATTTTGTGAAATCTGAACAAATGAAATGAAAATAGAAGAGAGAGAAAATTGAAAGGCTATTTATATTAAGTGAATTAGGGTTTGTTTAATTAATAAAAGGAAATAAAAATAAAAAAAATTGGAGACAATTTGGGGGAGGGGGGTGGGGGGTGTGTGTGCGCCGACCAAGTTAGGAGGGAAGAGAGGGAGAGGTTTGAAATTGTTTAATTTGTAATTTATGTAATAAAAGTATTAATTGTGATAATTTGTTAAGAGACAACAATTCCTTGGAAAAGAAAATATAATGAGTATTTGTAAGAATGTAAGACTAGCGCATGGGTTGTGTGTGTAATAGATTGTACTTATGAATAGTAATAAATAGTAGACAAGACATTTACTTTACCGATAGTAAAGAAAATACGGGAAAAGGCTATAACTGTAATTTTTATAACCCAAAAAATTATAAAACTTATATTTTTGAAATCCTTATAAAATTTTGTTTCTAAAGAATATTCCAGAATATTTTTCTGAGTTTCTAGTTTCGGGGCTCGCTTTTCCGTAATGGAGCTCGGAAAGGCTCGGAATGGAAAATTTTTCGAAATCAAAATTTTCTATGGTTTGAAATATACTTTAAAATAATATTCCACATTAAATTATTTTATAAAAGTTCTTTTGATATGAAACCAAAGGAAAGCAGGATCTATGGGTTTTAGGTTTCTCTCACAAAGCATGAACTAATCCGGTTTAGGGTTTCATTTTTCAGTTTTCGAAGTTTACATGATTACTAGGAAAACCAAGGTTTACACGACCGCTGCTAGTTCCCAAGACCCCCAGGCTCATAGCACTTGACTCGGCTAGGCTCATACATGGGATACATCCCGGTGCACGTTAGTTCCCTATGAATGAACTCTGATACGGGTCTCATTCTCCAAACGAGTCCTTGTCACGCCCAAAGGGTACCCTAAACGCGACAGTCCACCACACTCGATATTTAAACTTAAGTATGACAACCTTAGTCATCCATGAGTTTACATATCGTGTGTAAGGTGTATCACACAACATTTAGGATCAGACTTTGATTCGAGTAGTATTAAGAAAGCATTACATAGCATTAAGAATTATAAATCACAACAAGATAAATAGTTAAACTTTACAAAAGCCAAGGAGGGCATACCCCCGCAAAAATAATAGGAGTCTACATCGTTAGCTCAATTACATATATCTGAACTTACATTTAAGAGATTTTCTAGAAGTCTACGCCTATACTAGGTCCCGACTTCCTCAAAAGCTCTTTATCCAAGTAGTAAACCTGCACAAGTTCCTCTCGGAACATCCAAAAATAGGAACACTGCAACAAAAAACTATTGGGGTATAAGCTAATTGCTTAGTGAGATTCATTTTCCAAATAACATACTGTCAGGCTAATGTCTATACAAGCAAGTCATAATTAAGCAACCATATGAATGCACAAGCAAATGAGCAAACGGGCATAAAACTTTCCGGTAGTCATTGTGAATGGATTTACGCCCTTCACTTGGGGTTTGGGGTAGTTCATAAGTCATGCAACTACAATTCCAAAGTTGGTCCATAAGACATGCAACCATAGTCCCAATCTTAGTGGGGGTGGTCCATAAGACATGCAACCACAATTTTTAATGTTGGTTCATAAGTCATGCAACATAGTTTCATTATTTGAATGGGGTGGTTCATAAGTCATGCAACCCTAGTCCCATTCATTAAAGAACCCACTGCCTCCCAAATACACTTTTGTCCACCATAGGTATACTTGACAATGATATGTGACTTACTACATGATATGCATGTACAATTTATTCATATAATCATGGTATATTAATTAGATAATTTAAAAGCGATCATACCGATTTCAGACACTCCAAATCTATACTAGCTCATACAAAGTTTATAGCAACAAATCTTGCCTCGATATACTTTATCGTTCATTCATGCAAGTTTAGATCACCATTCAACCACAATTTTTATCTTTCCTAAGTCTAATCCCACTACTACTACAAGCACATCCAAGAGCATAATTAATTGAGAAATGAACTCACTTGTCCATGTAGTGAAAATCCACTAGTCGTAATAGTCCTCGGGAAGTAGTAACCCGTCCTCCAATTCACTAAGTACAAGGAATACCCTCAATGAGTATCTCTTATGAAGTTCTATTAAACTTAACAATTTTATTTACTAAGTTCGTCAATTTCCGCCTAAGTTGGATCCTTAACTTAAAAAGGTCATATCTAACTCATTTTAACACTGAATTAAGCTTATAATATACCGATTTATACCTACTTCGAAAGAGATATCTATTTCTAAAGTTAATTTAAACATTTAAGGTCATTTAAGGGTCGGAAATGTACTGTACAGTAGGGTTGCGAAAATTCAAGATTGAGCCTTTGTGAAAAATTTGCTATATCTACTCTATTTGACTACTTAGACCAACTTATTTTAGTCTTAAACTTGCAAGGAGATTCTCAAAACAAAACTAAGAGATTTCACACTTATCTAATTCCCAAACATAAAGTTCAAATGAAACTTCTAAGAATCCATTTCATAAAACCGAAATTTACAAGTTGAAATCATTGTCTTGTTTTGAGTAATCCCTTTACTAGAACTTACTTAGTTCAATGAAAATAATTTTCCTATATTATATATCATCAAAGCATTCCATTTTCATTATAAAACACTTGTTTTGAGATCTAAAAGAAGGTTTTAAAAATTGGTCTCCCCATAATTACGAATTTCCTCTTTGAAGTTTACAATGAAGACAAGACCTAAAGTTTGTTTTTACAAAACACTTGATTTAAGCAATACCTTTTAGGAAAACTCATTTAAACTTATGAAAATTTATTCCTTAAGATATTCTATACCAAGAGCTCTTTATATTTTTGTCTAAATCTTCATTTTAAAGTTGAATGATGGGTTCCAAAAATGGGTCTTGGTCTAGATCCGAATTTTCATAAATTTATTTGAACATATCTCTTGAGAAAATTCTCATCAAAACTCATGAAAAACAACCCATTACATATTATATCTCAAGAGCCCTTCATTTCTTGAATAAAATCTTCATTTTTGAGTTGGAAAACATGTTTTTATTTTAGATCTTTGTCTTGATCCGAAAATACAATTTTGTGTTTTGAAAATAAACTTTGAAAATCAACTTTGATTCTTGTAAGATGAAGTCTTGATGATATACATCCATCAAACTTCATTTTCTTAACAAAATCTTCCATTTTAAGATTGAAAGGGGTTTTTTAAAATAGTGCATTGACAAGTTACGAATTTTACTTTTTCATTCAAACTCAAATCAAGATCTACTCAATATCCAACCATGAGAACATAAGAAAAACTTGGTAGTAGGCTTAAACTTCTAGATCTACACATAAACATAACTAAAGCTTGGTAAAACTCTAGATCTACAAGCTATCAAAAAACAAGAAGATAAACAAGCCTTCAATATAACAAAAATACTAAGAACAAAAGAGATCATCATCTAGAGGAGTGTTTCAACTCTTGGCATCATCATCCATAGCATTTTAAGCTTGTGGAATGTCCTTTGATGCATGAAACATCCACAATATCATCCTATAACATCTTATGAGAGCTAAAAGAGGATGATTACCTTAAATATTTGCAAGAAATATATGTGAAGCAAGGAAATAAAATGGGGCAGCTTGTTTCATGAAGACAAGGCAAGGAAGAAGAGAAAAGAGAGGGAAAAAGAGAGGAAAAAAATATAGGGTTTACAAATGTGAAAGAGGGAAGGAATGAGATGTTTACATAGAGTTAAAAGTGTGTTAAATAATTTAAAAAAATAAAACAGCAGCTACATGGAGGGAGGGGGCTGGCATGATTTCTAGGTGTGTAGGAGGTGTGTGGTTTGATTTCCAATTTGTATTTTTGAAAATGTAATAGTTGCTTCCATTTCTAACTAAAATAGACTTTAAAATATCAAATAAATAATTAAAAATAATGAAAAGTGGCTAATTTTATGGGGAATGGTCAGTGCCATTTTTGGGGAAAAGAAGTGTAAGAAAAAGCAAAGAAGACATAATAATGTGTAGTAATGATAATGGATGTGTACTGAGATATGGGTTGTTTAAAGTGGCTTTTTGAATAAGAAAATATATAAAATAAATTAAGAAAAATATTTTCATTTAAGTGGCAGAATTTTTATGAATTAAATAAAATAATCAATTAAATTATTTTTAGAAAATTTGACAATTTAGTTACCGGTAAGAGTAAAATAAGCCTATATGAGCTATAACTGATATTTTTAAAATCCAAAGAATTCTAAACTTGATATTTTTGAAATCCTTATAAAAATAAGAGTCTAAAAATATTAAGATATATTTTTAATTTTCCAAGCCCCGGGACACGCTTTCCAAAGCAGTATCCAAACGGGTTCGAAATAAGCTGAAAATAAACCAATCTGATATTTTTAATAAATCAAATATTATTACGGACTATTCTAAACACTTTAATTTTTTTGACTCCTCGATTTATGAACTCGGGTTTGCAGGATCTAAACTGTAGGGTTTTACTCAAGATTTGTTGACTTAAGGTCTCGGTAGACTTCCGGCTTAAGGTTAAGGCTTAGAAAACGGGGTTTATAGTCCTTGGACCATACCGACCAACTTGTGTAGGAGTAGCACGCTATTAAATGTAACTTGTTCGATGCGATGCATGACCAATTTATTTATTTTTCTTAGGTCAAATTATTCATACATTTTTTAGAGTGACCAACCAAAATCATACACATAAACAGAAATAATATGAACAGTGCAGTTATCTAATCAAATCATGGTTTCGATATGCTTTAGTATTCTTTGGCATACATACATCAAAGTCTCATCGATTATCCTATCCCCATTCATATCGGCTTTTATCTTGTTCCTATAATTCTAATGCAACTAGCTACAAACACAAACAAGGTAACAAAATAAGAAGAAAACTCACTCGGCCATTGGATCACTGGTCTCTTAGTAAAAGTAACCCGGTGGTAGGGAATCATCGATTTTAGGATCACCTAAAAAGGAAGAAATACCCTAATAAGTATTTCATCACTTGACTAATCCAAACTATTTGACCAAACTACTAAATTCGTAATTCTCATCATTTGCAGAAGACCCGACTTAAAACGACCATAACTTGGTCATTTTAACTCGGAATTTCACAAATTGTATATCGATTTCTATCTACTTTGAAAGATCTATCTAATTCTAATATTATTTTCAAGTTTTGAAAATCCTTGGGACACCAAATAATCTGATCATCTCTGATCAGTAGCAATTTTCAATTCTGAAAAATAGTTTTGTAAATGTTTGTAATGTTCCTACTATATAGATTAACTATACATGCAATATAGATGATTTCCTATCATGAATGGCATGTTATGAGCTTGATGTATGCATGATTTTGACAATATTTACTATAAGGAAATTTTAGAAACTTTTTATTTGTAAGATTCCATTAATATTTACTTTTAAGAAAACTAGTTTTCTAACTTTGATCATTTCCATTTGTTTTGGATTTATCTCTTAAGAAAATCTAATTATCCTTGTTAAAATTAAGTCTTCATTATATCTATTACTTAGGATCTTCATTTCTACATGAAATTTCCCATTTTATACTTTGTGAACATGTTTTCAAATAGGGGTTATTCCAAAATCCGAATTTCGTAAAATTATTTTGTGGTGATTCCTTTAAGTGAACTAATTTGATACTTAGAAACTCAAGGCTCAATCATACTAGCCACTAAGGACTTCATTTCTTTAATAAAACTTCTATTTTAAGTTTGAAACTAAGTGTTTTCATGCCATTACTCCATTATTATGAATTTCTTAAAATGACAAGCAACTCAAATTTTCCTACTTATTTCTACTCCTTGTTCTACATGTTTTTCTTAGCAAATCCCATATTAACTTATAAAAATCTTTACTTTATGATATCTATGACCTATACTCTTCATTTTTCATATAAAACACAAGTTTTGAAGTTGATAAAAGGGTTTTTAAGGCATGGTCTTGAAACCATCCGAATTTCACAAGGTTAGGATAAAACTCAAATTTTATATTTTGTAATCTCTTCCTATTTTGAGAATCCCTATTAGTAGATCTACCATTTACTTATCAAAAACATCTCCTATTGATACCTATTCCATAAGCTTTTTATTTTTTTAAACAAATCCTTCATTTTGGTGTTGAAAAATAGGTTTTCAAATTGGTCTTGGTTAAGATCTGAATTTACAAAATTTATTTTTGGACATATCTTTTGATAAAGTCTATCTAAACTTATAAAAATTCATCCCTTACATATCCTATCCTAAGAGCCTCCATATCTTGAATAAAAACTTCATATTTGAGTTGGAAAATATATTTTAAGCTAGGCCTTGGCCTAAATCCGAAAATAGAATTTTGTTTTGAAAAATAATCTTTGAAAATCATCTTTGAACATATAAAATGAAATCTTGATGATATATACCCATTAAGCCTTCATTATTTCAAGTAAAACTTCTATTTTGACACTTGGAAAGTGGTTTTTAAATGTGGGTCTTGCCTAGATACGAACTTCACCATTTTTGTTTAAGTTCAAAACCAAGATCTACACTTACTATGAACATCAATATAAAAGAAATTCCTGGTAGTATACCATAAACTCATAGATCTAAACTTTACTCATCAGGACCACACATTTATGATAATTATTCTCTAAGCCCTCATTTTCAACGTAAAATACACATTTTGAAGTTGAAAATAGGTTTTCTAAATATGGTTCCTTTTTTATCGGAATTTTCAAAATGATTTTTGTTGAAAATAAAATAGATCTTGAGCTTTCTAGAACTTTTTTTTAACTGTCATCAGCTATTACAAGTTATTAAGAAAATAAAACAAAGTCTAATGCACATATGAACTTAAAACAACTAGATCTAGTTTACTATACTAGTTACAAATGCATGAACATTATGATGGTTATGTGAATAATGAATATATGCACAAATCATTAGCAATAACAACATAACTTGAAAATAAAACAAGATAATAGCAAAAAAATTCAAATACAAGATCTATAACCTTATGATGGTAAGAATCTCATGTTCAAGTATTTCCACATCCCTGGCTTGAAGCTCATGGGGATTTGTGTGGAAAATCACACATGAATGAACTTTCCATTACATGTTTTAAGATAATAAAATATACATTCTATTACCTTTTGGAAGATTGAAACAAACTTGAAGAAAAATATGTGAATGTGTGTGTGTATGTGTGTTCGGTTTTCCAAGGGAGAGGAAAGAGTTTTTGCAAAAAATTTCTAAAGAGAGAAGAAGAAGAAAGAAAGAAAGTGAAAAGAAGTTAGCATAAAGGGTTTTTATACTTGTGGATTAGGGTTTGCTTTGATTAAGCAAAAGAAGATAACAAATTGGAGAGAGGGAAAGAGGAAGAGGGTAGCTAGATTTGGAGGGTGAGAGAGAGAAAATGAGTTGTGTTGTGTAAGATTCAAAAATTAATTAAGTAATTTTAAGTAATAAAAGTTATATTGGAAAAGTAATTATAAAAAAATGATGTAATTGTAAGAGTAGAGTGTAAGGATATAAGAAATAGGTTATGGGTAGTTGTACTTGTGAATAGTGTAGAAGAAATAAAAAGTAAATTTAGACTTTTAAAGTACGGGTAGTAATGAAAATACGATAAAAGGTTATAACTATAATTTATAACCCGAAAATTATATAATTGATATATTTGGAAATCTTATGAAATTATGAATCTAACGTATTAATATCATATATTTAATATTTCGAGCCCTAGGGCACGCTTTTCGAAGTATATACCTAATCAGGTTTGAATATATCGAAAATTCGCTAATCTTATCTTTTAAAGTATCCTAGTATTATTACGAATCAAACTAACCCTTTACTCATATTTCGAATCTTGGTTTTAGGAATACGAGATTGCCGGATCTAAACTACTAGGGTTTCCTGGAAATTGTTGTCTTAGGTTTTCCGGCTGACTTTTCGGTTTAGGGTTTGAACTTGATATTGCCCTAAAATTAGGGGTTTACATGAACTATATATTCCACTTAAGGTTCCCGTGGTGACTTTTCGATTTAGATCTTTGCCAATTAGAAACTGAGGGTTTCTATTTATACAACACATTTAGTTTGAAAAATTTATTTTAAATTTTATTTTTGTAACTATTTAATATCTTTTAACGTTTTCGGAATTCTTGAATTAGGTTTTATTTTTGAAGGTTTATCGTTATTTACTTTTTAATAGTTTGTCTTTGAGTTCTATATTACCCGATTTTACAATTCTAAGTTAAGTAAAATTTGTCATAGTAGTGGTTTTGATTTGAAGACTATTGAGTTCTTATTTTATTTTAAGAATTCTCATTTCTTGAGATTAAGAATTTCTAGATTTATTCGTGATTTAAGGCTAGCCGAAGTTCGGTTTTAATTTGGAGTCATTTTTAGAGTTTATTTTTATGTTTATTTTGGAATTATTTACTGAAATTTTCCAAGGTTTACAATAGCACTAGAAAATTTATTATTAATAGAATAAATATTTTGGGTCAAAAAATAAAGAATAAATTAATTCCTAAACAATAAAAGATAATATTCTGTGATAATAATCAATAATTCAACAACTAATCGTAGCTGATCATAAATTTCAAAATACACTAGAAGACAAGGAATTTCTAAAGCCTATTAGTTATAAAGATAGTCTAAAGATAAATATTTAGAATTATAAAACATGTAAAAAATAAAAAATGATCAATACTGAAGAATCTAAACCCTAATTAAATATTTGAATTACATCAATACTTTAGATTGAATATTTTGAGAATAAAATTCTAATATAATAAGTGTAACTTGAGTATCTTTGTAACTAGTAAAATAAACGAATAGTAAATGTAAAATAGATATTAAACATATGACCAATAAAAACCTAGAATAATCTTATGAATAGTAATAAAATTTATAACTTAAAAACCCTGAATATAAAATTCTTTGACCCTAACTAAATACCAAAGATAAGATTGCATATCTTGAGCAAATAACTCAATATTAATTAAAAGTAGCCTTACATTTCAAAACCAATAAAAGAAACTCTCTTATAGAATTCATTGATTATAAAATAATAACTAAAATATGAACATATAGTATTACAAATACATGATAAGAACAAGAACAAATCTATAACTAATAATCTAGACTTCAGAAAAAAATATTTGGATCGAACCATTATTCCAGTTAGGAAATTCTGAGTCTATAGGAACTAAAATCTTAATTTAGCTTATCGAACCCAGAAAAATCTTAATTGTGTAAACTATAAACTCAAATCTGAATTCAATAATAACCTAGAAAAATTGTAAAAGCATCATATAAAATTTTTGGAGACAGAACTCCCACATAACCGACCTAAATATACCTGTTTAGTTTAATAAACTAACTGAAACTAAGATAATTGATTAATTAAATATTATTATATTAATATAATACATATGTATTTGGTTGAAAGAGACACATACTGATGAAATTTTAGCCAATCTCCTTTAGCCGAAACTTCAAGCAATTTGCGCCAAATTTGCTACAACAAAGTCTACAAATTCAATATACAAACACCAATCGACACTCTCCAAATCAACAACACAATTAATGCAGCCATATTAAGTAAAACAAAGAAGAATTCGGTGGGAACAAATTACTCAACTTTAGCCAGGAATTTGAGCTGCTACCATCCACACTTCCATAAATATATATATCCCTTTAATGAGCATAAAACAAAACACATAAGCACCCGTTGTAGGAGCCCAATTCGTCCTCCATCAAGCTGTTGGGTTTTATTATCAATTTTGCAGCGGAATTTTTTTTTAAAATTAAAACCCTAATTCCAGTATCCATGTGTTTTTGATTAGATAAAAAAACGAAAATAAAAGTTCAAGTTTTATTACCTTTTAGATTTCAAAAGGTATTTGATGATACAGATCTGTAGACGTTGCCACGTTGCGAACGCCCTCTACGGTATCCACACGAGAATGACCTTGATTTGGATTTCCTCTTGCGTGCTAGCGCAATCTAGAACGCTTCTAGATTTGGTTTCGAAGGGGCTCCTAGAGATACGAATTTCTCACACTCTCTAGGGTTTCGAAAATTTCTTTTAGGTTTGCAGAATTTCTCTGCCGTCTAATGTGACGTCAAAGAGTCTGACCTAAAAGGCTGTCTATATATATATATATAGACATATAGGAAACCCTAGAAGATAAATATGATGATATTTATTTAATATTTAACAAAATACATTATTTCATTAAATATTAATTATATGTCATAATCATTTATTATTCTTAAACTATTTAAGAATAATAAATATAATAATTCCTATAGGTTTAATTATAAACCCATAAAATGAAAATATCAAATATTTGGCCTTGGGCAAAAACACTAACAATCTCCCACTTGCACTAGGCCAAATAATTATTTATCAATCCTAACAAATTAAGATTAATAAATGACTTTATCATTCCCATCAGACTCATTTATATCAAGTCCCTGATCCTTTTAGTTCATTCTTTTGTGTGTGACCCTGTAGGTTCACTTAATGTTAGCAGTAGATCAAAAACCCTTTTGACCTACGAGACATAAGCGGCCTCTAGCAAGACATTATGCCTACCCAAATTAAGTGAAGATCGGTGATCCGATTTTACCTTATAGACAGTTAATTATTTAGTCCCTTTGTCACATGATATCTTATGATTAAACATAAGGTGTGGATCAATACACACTTATATTGTTTAATCACCTATTTCTTGAATCCAGAGTTTGACTGACTTAAACAAATAACATTGATAACTCCTTATCAATTCATTTGAGCACGGCCATGCATATCTCAGTCTTACTCAACAAGGGGCCCAAAAGATATCTCTCTCAATTTAATGAGAGGGACAAATTCCTTCATGAACACTCACATTCCTCCACATAACTTATTCTATATCCAATATCAGTCTTATAATCATCTGATTAAAGATGATAAAGAACTGAATTAAAATATGGAGTTTGTTATGTAGGAATCTATGGTGTCATCAGGTCAAAGGACTTAAATAATTACTGTAATGAGAAATACTTATCATATTGATCCATATAGTATTCTCATAATTGGTCATTCCAATACAATGTACTCTTACATGTATCTATGTGCTGAAATGATATCTTATATCCATGATCAGTAAAACATGACCATCATCCAGCCTACATACTAATCTTAATTCATTATTATTCCATAATGAACGATTAGGGATAATTTAGAATAAAGTTATTTATTCCTTTATGGTTTTACTATTAAAGTCACATACTTTAATGACATAAGGAATAACAAAATTACTCATGGAATTATTTTATCAAGGTAAAAAGGCTAATAATAAACCTTGAAAAATAGAATGGCTTATAAAGATAATAAATATCCAAATGACATAAAATCCATATGTGCTATGGCACATCACTAGCAATCTCTCACTTGCATTAGCTCTACTCAATCATAAGTCTAATGCCCAGTGCTCTAGTATGACTATCATGTTTAGACTGGGGAAGAGGCTTAGTCAATGGATCTGCAACATTGTCATTTGTGGGTACTCTGCATATCTTAACATCTCCTCTATCAATGATCTCTCGAATGAGATGGTAACGTCTGAGTATGTGTTTGGATCGCTGATGTGATCTTGGTTCCTTAGCCTGTGCAATGGCCCCATTATTGTCACAATAAAGGTCCACTGGATTTGCAATGCTAGGAATAACTCCCAATGCACTAATGAACTTCTTGATCCAAACTGCTTCCTTAGCTGCATCCGATGCTGCTATGTACTCAGCCTCCGTAGTAGAATCTGCAACTGTGTCCTGTTTGGAACTCTTCCAGCTTACAGCACCTCCATTCAAACAAAACACATAACCAGATTGCGATCGAAAATCATCTGAATCAGATTGGAAGCTGGCATCTGTGTAACCATTTACTACAAGATCACCTTCCTGTCCTCCATATGTCAAAAACACATCCTTAGTCCTTCTTAAGTACTTTAGAATGTTTTTGACTGCTATCCAGTGACTTTCACCTGGATCTGATTGGTATCTACTTGTGATGCTTAAAGCATAAGCGACATCTGGTCGAGTGCATAACATGGCATACATGATGGAACCAATAGCTGAGGCGTATGGAATCCTACTCATGCGTTCCCGTTCTTCTTTTGAAGTAGGACATTGAGTCTTACTCAATTTAATTCCATGTGATACTGGCAGAAATCCTCTTTTGGAATTCTCCATACTAAACCTTTTTAGTACCTTGTCAATGTATGCACTCTGACTTAGGCTAATTATCCTTCTAGATCTATCTCTATAGATCTTGATGCCTAGAATATAGGCAGCCTCACCTAAGTCCTTCATTGAGAAACAATTTCCTAACCATGTTTTGACCTTTTGTAATGTAGAAATATCATTTCCAATGAGCAATATGTCGTCTACGTAAAGCACCAAGAAAAACTACTACGCTCCCACTAACTCTCTTATAAACGCAAGGTTCATCTTCATTCTTGATGAAATCAAACTCTTTGATTGCTTCATCAAAACGAAGATTCCAACTTCGAGATGCTTGCTTCAATCCATAAATGGACCTTTGAAGCTTACATACCTTATGTGAATTCCTCGGGTTAACAAATCCCTCAGGCTGTGTCATGTACACATCCTCAATGAGGTTTCCATTCAAGAAGGCTGTCTTGACATCCATTTGCCATATCTCATAGTCATAATATGCAGCTATGGCAAGAAGAATTCTCACAGACTTAAGCATGACTACAGGCGAAAAGGTTTCATCATAGTCTATACCATGAGTTGTTTAAAACCTTTTGCAACTAGTCGTGCTTTGTAGGTATGCACATTGCCATCCATGTCAGTTTTCTTCTTGAAAACCCATTTACATCCAATAGTTTTTATACCATCGGGTGGATCAATCAAAGTCCATACTTGATTTTCATACATGGATTGCATTTCGGTTCTCATGGCTAATAACCATTTCTCAGAGTCGGGGCCCATCATTGCTTCCTGGTATGATGTGGGCTCATCTTGGTCTATGAGCATGACATCGCGATTGTCAGTAACGAGAAATCCATATCTCTCAGGCTCGTGACGAATCCTACCAGTCCTACGTGGGCCTTCAGTTAGTGGTTCAGGCTCAGCAACTAATTGCGAGTCTGATTGAACATCTATCATGGGTTCTATGCTAGTTTGTGGTTCTCGAACTTCTTCGAGTTGAATCGTACTCCCACTGATTCCTTTAGAGACAAATTCTCTTTCTAGAAAATGACCATTACGAGCAACAAACACTTTGTTCTCAGATTGGTTGTAGAAGTAGTATCCTTTTGTCTCTTTAGGATATCCCACAAAGAAGCATTTGTCAGATTTAGCTGCTAGCTTATCAGACACCTGTCTTTTAACATAAGCATCACAACCCCATATCTTTAGAAAAGACAAACTGGGACATTTCCCATTCCATAACTCGTATGGTGTCTTTTCAACCGATTTTGATGGAACCCTGTTCAATATAAACGCAGCAGTTTCTAAGGCATATCCCCAAAAGGATATTGGAAGATCTGTCTGACTCATCATTGATCGAACCATATCTAATAAAGTTCGATTTCTCCTTTCAGAAACACCATTCCATTGTGGTGTTCCTGGAGGAGTCAACTGTGAGATTATCCCACAATCCTTAAGATAATCAGAGAAATCTTGGTTTAAATATTCACCACCTCGATCTGATCGAAGCGTTTTTATATTTTTGCCAAGTTGATTTTGTACTTCATTTTTGAACATTTTGAACTTTTCAAATGATTCGGATTTATGCCTCATTAGGTATACATATCCATACCTACTAAAGTCATCTGTAAAAGTAATGAAGTATAAGTAACCTCCTCTAGCAGGTGAACTTAATGGTCCACATACATCGGTATGTATTAGGCTCAGTAAGTCATTAGCTCTCTCACTTTGTCCTGTGAAAGGAACCTTTGTCATCTTTCCCATCAAACAAGATTCGCATGATTCATATGATTCAAAATCAAATGAATCTAAAAGCCCATCTTGATGAAGCTTTGATATGCGTTTCTCATTAATGTGGCCTAAACGACAATGCCAGAAGTAAGTTGGATTCAAACTGTTAGATTTGAACCTTTTGGTATTAATGTTATAAATGGACTTATGATCAGATTCATCAAAGTTTAGAATATAGAGACCATTCATCAAATGAGCAATACCATAATAGATGTCTCCACGATAGATGGAGATTGTATTATTCTCAATAATAAATCTAAAACCATCCTTGTCCAAACATGAAACTGAAATAATGTTACTGCTCATAGCAGGCACATAATAACAATTATTTAAAATCAGAATAAGTCCAGAAGGCAAAGTTAATTCAAAATTTCCCACAGCTAATGCAGCAACCCTTGCTCCATTTGCCACGCGTAGGTCCACTTCACCTTTAGCCAACTTTCTACTTTGCTTTAATCCCTGCACATTTACACAAATGTGAGACCCACATCCAGTATCTAATACCCATGATGTAGAAGTAGATAGATTGACTTGTATGACATAAATACCTGAAGCAGTAGTCTCACTACTCTTCTTCTTTCTCAGATCCTCCAAATAAAGTTTGCAGTTCCTCTTCCAATGACCTGGTTCATTGCAGAAGAAGCAAACCCCTTCCTTGGGTGGTTTGGCCTTAGGTTGAGGCTTGGGCTTTTTAGCTTTGGGCTGACCTTTTGCTTTGCCCTTGCCTCTACCATTGGCATTTCTCTTTTTGCCTTGTCCCTTTTGAACCATCAGAACATTGTTATTTGTTTTAACATTTTGTTCTGCATTCTTAAGCATCCCATGCAGCTCCATGATAGACACATCCATTTTGTGCATGTTGTAGTTCATCACAAACTGGTCATAGCTAGGAGGCAAAGAGCCTAGGATCAAATCCGTAGCCATCTCCCTAGAAACTGGAGAGCCTAGCTTCTCAAGTCTATCAATATAGCTCTTCATCTTGAGTACATGTGTACTCACGGAGCTACCTGGAGCCATTTTACAAGAATTCAGCTCCTTGGTGACTGCAAATCTCTCATGTCTTGCCTGTTCTTGGAACATTTCCTTTAGGTGTACGATCATATCGTACGCCTCCATGTCTTCCATTTGCTTCTGAAGCTCAGGTTCCATGGTGGCAAGCATAATGCAGGTCACATCCAATGAGTCTTCCTTATGCTTACTAAAAGCATTTCTTTCAGCTCTTGGAGCATCAAGAGCAGGTTCATCAGGGATTGCCTCATCAATCACATACAACTTCCTCTCGTGCTTAAGAACAATTCTTAAGTTACGATACCAATCAAGGAAGTTTTTACTATTCAGCTTATCCTTTTCAAGAATTGATCGCAAGGTTGTGTTGTTGGTTGCCATGATCTACATATAGAGGTATGCAAAGTTAATTATCTTTATTTAAGCCATTTTCATAGTTCCACTATTTTTATCAAATTAATAACCCTCTAGTATTAATTTGGAAACCATTAAATAAAGTTTCTTAGTGGGTCAAGATCCATATTTCACTAAACCTTGAGTCAGCTATGGCATGACACCCAAAATTTAGTTATTTAGGTAGGAAACCCTTTCCAATTACATCAAATGTAACTCTCGTTATGGGATTGACATCACATGTCCCGGCCTACTAATCCCATCTAATGCCATAGGCCCAAAACCGTTTTGATAGCCTATTTAAGTCTAACCATTACGACATGTGGATAGCACCATTATTCACCTTGTGTGACTAGGATAGTCTATTGCACCCTGCTTTGGCAGAACCTACAATTAGACGATCTAAGTCTTGACAAGTGTCGAACCATGGAAGGCATTTTTCATGACTTAATATTATTTGAGGGATTTTAAAAGGTGATATTTTATCTTATTATCACATGTAAAGGATATTAAGTATATGGTTGTAAACATAGTATCACATACATGTCAGCATATTATCATGTTATGCATAATATAAAAACGTGTCATAGCATGGCCCTTAATCTATATTGATCTTCATAAGCCAATATGAAGACCAATAGCACGATATTAAGGTAAAGATCCATCAACATGGATCTGAGTTGAAAAACTCCTTGTATCTTCATCAAGGCTCTCACTTCTCCATCATCATGGATTGGGAAAGGTCTTCATTACATCTTCATGTCTTCCATTACAATGATGAAAAAGATACAAAAATCCTACTACAACTAGTAAAACTAAATTACAATAAAACAAACGACGCGCAGGTCGTATTTATAAAATTACATCCCATGAAATAAATAAATAAATAAAACCTGCCATTCACATAAGACCTAGGGGCCATGCTATGCACCATGCATATAACTTAAGCACTCACAAGAATATGTAACATAAAACACTTCAAAAGCGCATTAATGTTAAGTGTAATTAAGTCGAATACTTTAGGGGTTCAAGGGGCAACGCCCCCTTGGGGGTCAGGGGGCAGCGCCCCGGACGGCGGTCCCGCTAAATGATTTTTACAATTTGTATATGGAAAATTCTTTTAAAAAATCAATTTTTGGTTCGTGTCATACACGAAACTCGACCAACAAACAACCCCTACGCTTAATCATATTAAACATAGTATTTGCATAATAAATCGAAAATTTGAGTTGCGGGTTCCATTCAAAAATTGAATTTTTAATAAAAATCTGTCCATAAGAATATGTAAATATTAAGTTCAAAATTATTAAGACAACCTTAACAATTTGTTCAAATATAGCAGAAAGAAAACGTTGATAATCAAACCGTTTTGAAAACTGCAGATCACGATTTTTTTTTTTATTTCAGATATGTTCAACAAGATTGAACCTTATCTGTTCAAAGATTGAATCTTATCTGTTCAACAAAATAATTCGTGATGCACTTTGTAATCCAATTACAACAGATTTCTTTAACTTTTCACAAACAATCAATTTCGTCCATCTGTAAAAATCCATAACATAACCCCATGGAACAAGTATATCAACATATACATCCGTTGTAACCATTTTACATCGGATTTGTTCAACCCCTCGAATCAAGGCATTATCTTTTAAAATCTCAGATCTGAAGATTTCGTTTTTCATATGATTAAAATGATTCCGAAAATCGTTTTCACAACGCCGAATTTCATAAATTCGTAATTCATGGCATTAACATATTCGAATTGAATTTATGCAGAAATATTACTATATCATATATAGATATTTACATGCATCAGCATTAAACGTCATAATCCAAATTAATTCGAATCAAATCTCAATCCAAAAACGTATAACAGATATAAACATCACTACATCGATTCATTAAACAGACGTTCGTTCATATCATCTATATGAAATATATACAAGATTCGAATATCAAATAAAACGATTTATGCATATCATCATATGCAATACATAAAAGATTCGAATTTTCAAATAAAACAATTTCATATCATCATATGAATAGAATACGAATTCAATCATAAACAGGAAGGCAATTTATATTCGCATCACATGCAAATCATAACATAATTTCGATCAAATCAAAAACACAAGCGGCTCTGATACCACTGTTGGGTTTTATTATCAATTTTGCAGCGGAATTTTTTTTTTAAATTAAAACCCTAATTCCAGTATCCATGTGTTTTTTTGATACAAGAAAAAACGAAAATAAAAGTTCAAGTTTTATTACCTTTTAGATTTCAAAAAGGTATTTGATGATACAGATCTGTAGACGTTGCCACGTTGCGAACGCCCTCTACGGTATCCACACGAGAATGACCTTGATTTGGATTCTCCTCTTGCGTGCTAGCGCAATCTAGAACGCTTCTAGATTTGGTTTCGAAGGGGCTCCTAGAGATACGAATTTCTCACACTCTCTAGGGTTTCGAAAATTTCTTTTAGGTTTGCAGAATTTCTCTACCGTCTAATATGATGTCAAAGAGTCTGACCTAAAAGGTTGTTTATAGATCTATATATATAGACATATAGGAAACCCTAGAAGATAAATATGATGAGATATTTATTTAATATTTAACAAAATACATTATTTCATTAAATATTAATTATATGTCATAATCATTTATTATTCTTAAACTATTTAAGAATAATAAATATAATAATTCCTATAGGTTTAATTATAAACCCATAAAATGAAAATATCAAATATTTGGCCTTGGGCAAAAAAACACTAACACAAGCCCTATAAACCATCAACATAGTTAACAATTCAAACACAATAATTTAACTCCATTAGCAAGCCCATGTTTAGGAAAGGAGCAAGAAAGGTTAGTGCAAAATTCGTTTGGGTTAGTTCATGTCTTGAACATTAGCTTAAACAATGTTTCTATTGACTTAGGTTCGTATCAAATTTTGAGAAAGGGTTTAGCAACACTACACCAGCTTAAACAAGGGAATATCTCATCCTAAAACTCCACATATGTATCATGATATGTAGGAGCTAGGAAATCATAGAGTATGATTATTATAAGGTGTTAGATATATTGATGTATCATGTGTGATACATGTAAAATATGGAAAAACACTTAAAAGAAGTTTAAACACAAGTATAATATATAAATAAATTTAAAAAAGTAAGTTCAAAACAGAGAAAAAATGAAGAAGATGATGAACAGTTCCAACACCGACCATATACCGGTAGCTTACATGCCAATCCCGACGGCATACATGGGTAAGCCGGTGGTGTTGAGGTGGCGTTCTTTGGAACATAAGCTACTTAATTTTTAAAAAGACATAAAAGTGAATGTATACCAGCAACGTAAATTTATACATCGGCGGTGTATGCGTATAAACTAGTAGCCTTGAGCCACCGATGAAAGAACGAAGAATTACGTAAAATTTTATATAAACACCAGCATCCTAGGTTTAATGCCGGCGATGTTACTTGCCGGCGTGTGTGCAAAATTTTTTGAAGTAAAATCTATTTGTTGTAACAGAACATATATATCTATATATATAATATATGATATTATAATAAATAATAATAATAATAACATAAGAAAAAATTATAAATAAATAAATATAAATAACTTCAAGAATAATAAGCTTAAATATTTGTTAAAATGCTATATATTAATAACCAATTATAATTAAGAGATACTTTAGCTAAATTAAACAAAATAATTAGATTATAATAATTATCTAGTAAATATTTTGTATAGATAAATATATAAGAATGAAAAATTAAAAATAATGTGATTTCCATAAATAACATATAATTACTTGAAATGGAATCAAGAGAAACATGATGAAACTAAAAATTAGAAAATAAATATTAGTTACCATAAAATAACCAAATTAACAAACGATATAAAAATAATAATGATGAAGATAATAAAATACTAAACTATTAAACACAAACTATATAATTGCTCAATGAAATAAAATTTAATTTTAGTAAATATTTGATATATATTCAAACTCTAAGAAACCATGAATATGCTAAAAAGATAATTTAAGAACTAAATACTAAAAGTAACTATATAAATAGATATTTCAATTAACAGATAAGGTTGACAAATAAAGAAAATAATAAGATTCACTATCAACTCGGACACGGACGAAGAGGAACTTAAGTAAATTTAGAATAAAGAAAACACATTAAGTAAAATGTAAATATCAATTAAAAAAAAAGCGAAATGAAAATAAATAATAGATAACAAATATCAATTACCTTAAGGTAACTATACTAAAAAGACCATATAAATAGGAAAAGCTTAATAACAATATTATCAATTACAACTCAAAATATTTTATAAATTTAGGAAGATTTCTCTTATATAAAAATAAATTTTACAATTTTAGTAAATGAATATAATTTATAAAGATCCTGACTAAATAACTAAAAATATATTATAATTGATAATTAGGACTTAAAAGAATACCATAAATACCATTAGATATATATAATAGTATAGTAATAGATATTGCTATCTTATTTTATAGGAAAAATAGAATAGTTCTTGGACTTCCAATAGCCTATTACGACAATCAAACAAGGACAACGGGTGAGTAACTTTGACTTTATCACATTGCTTGTGCTTTTAGTATAACTGCATTTGTAATAATATATAATTAACTAATATGCATGTGGGATTGGGTATAATGCATGATGATTAGTGTATGTTTGAATGTCAAATTATCATAATATAAGTGATAATTCGATTGTATGATAAATATTGAATAAAGCATATTGATAATTGTCTGTGAATTGTATGATCACTTTAAACTTGACTAAAAACTACTAGTACCATAAATGAAAATGAACATGCATCGCATTATATGCATATATTGCATTTTAAAAAGGAGTGATGACCTCGTTCGCATTAGTATTTCAGTTCTCTGATGACGCGCATGGTTTTTCTAGATGTAAATTTTCTAGTTCTTCTAAGAGCACCTTTATTCTGTTTTGTTCCATGGGAATTAATTGGTATCGAAGGAACACCGCTTGTGGTATCGACATGGAATGACTAATACTTAATGGTGTTTCTTTATTCTAAGAATAAGAGTGAAATGTTTTAAAGTAATTTGTGAGAGTTTATGGTACCCATTCTTCCTTGGTTCTCTGATTCTCCTGGGCGCGGTATATTGCTCTTCATGGCTTCCTTCCAACCCCGATGGAAGGGCATAAATCATCATCCTGATTAGATTCTAGTTATCCAACTTGTACTTGCATATATGATTGACTGTTGCATAGCATATGTTTGTTAATTAACCTTGTTTGTTTTTGTTTGATGTATGTTCTAGTCAAGTTATCTCATTGAGCCCATGGTTCGCTCACTCCTAACACTTTTTGTGTAGGAATAACACTAGCTGTAATTGGGTTAGGAATGTGTGAAGAGTGCTTCTCCATCATATTTTTTTGGAATTAGAAAAGATGTAGGTTATGATAAACTTAGAATACAAAAATTTGATAGCTTGTATAAACAAGTTGATCTTGTATGTTGTTGGTTGTTAACCAATTTTCATTATTTGGTAGGAGATACCGATTCTTTATGATCCTAATAGATTATGGAAAAATCGAAATCCATAATGAGTTTAGATAAAGATATTATATCTATATTGTATGATGTAAATAAATAAGATAGAGTCTTCTAAACTCTGACTTGCAAGATCGTTCTCATATTACGGGTGCACACATGGTATGATAGCTTTAGGATAATCTTATCAGGCCCCCTTTTAAAGGGTAACAATTACATTCCCAAATAAACATAATAGCATTTTAGCAAAATAATACAATGATACTTACAACTAGTATTCGATTAATCATATATGTTTAAACTACTAAACTTGTAAGCCCCAAATTTTTAGAATCGGTTTAGCCTAAAACCCTAATCTGGAAGTCAATCAGAACTCCAAAGTCAATAAAACCCCAGTTAGACGTAATAGCTTAAGTCCGGAAATCCGAATAAGCAACTTGGAGAAAGTAAGTAAGAGTTTAGAATATAGAATAGTGCGTAATTACCTAATGAAGCTTAAAAAGATCAGATTAGTAAAACCGCAAATCGTCTTAAACCCGATCGCACATAGTTCTTGAAAAACGTGTCCCAGGGCTCGGAATAATAAAAATATTATGAATATACCATTAAACTTGTAAAAATATAAGGTTTTCAAAAAATCAATTTTATAATTTTTCGGCAAGTAAAAATAACAGATATCGCAATTATACGAGTATTTTCTTACTACCGATACTTTATTAGTCATATCTACTTTGCATTACACTATTCACTATTGTTCTGCACTATTCTTTTATCTCTACTTTTTCTTACACCTACTCTTACAAACACCATAACCTATAACTTTTACTTTTTACCTTTCCCATAACTTTATTTCACATCAACTTTACTTATTACTTCATTTAATCAACAAAAACACAAAACAAAACCCACTCTCTCTCCCTCCTACACTATGGCCGGCGCCCCCCTCTTCTCTCTTTCTCAATTTTGTTTTAATTTTCTTTTATTTAAATCACTCAAAAATCACTCCATATTTTCCTATAAATATCCCCTTCCTCTTTCACTTCTTTCACACATTTACTACTTACAAATTCTCTACAAAAACTCTCTCAAATTCTCCTCTCAAAACTCTCTCAAAATAATCACAAAACCACTTTCTACCTACAACAAAACCCATAACCACATAACACTACCAAAGCCTTCTTTAGGTAAGCTTTTCCTATTATTTTCTTCTTCTCATGTCATGTAGCTTTACATGACCATAGTGTGAGTTTCCAAAGACTAAGTGTTATGGAAACTACACTATGTTTATGTATTATTCTTGTTTATGAAACTCCATTTATGTTTATATTGTTTTATTTTGTTCTCATTATTGTTATTATATCTAAGTATTATTATCTATATACATATATATACATATTCTTTAGAGCATATAAGCTTACTTACAATTTATTTATTTTCATGCAATGCAATTTATTTATTTATTCAATTGCAAGTTATTTATTCCTTGTTATTTTAAGACTAGTCTTTAGTCTTAGACTTGTCTTCATCAAGTCAAAACAAAATTTTCTTTCTTTCATTTTATATTTCTTTTGGGACTAATCTACTTCTTAGTCCCGGAAGCCTTGAAGAAGCTAAGACTCCCAATACTTGACTTTATTTATTATTTATGTTATTTTGCTTGCTTATCTCTCAAAACTATATTCATTAAGATTGTTGTCCAAAATTTTCAAGATCTAAAAATAATTGATAAAAAAGAGATTTTATTACTTAGGAATAAGTTATATATAAAATCTATGGTTTAACAAAAAGTAAAAGTTATTCCTTTCCGAGTTTTAAGAAGAACTTACTACAATTTTTGAAACTATTTTTGTTTTGAAAAGCCTTTCTACGAAACTTTGTTATTCAAAGAGAAAAATGATTTTTAATAAAGAAATGACTTTTATGAGAACCTAACATAATGAAAACCTTTGGAGCAAGAAGTAAGAATTTTCGAATTTAGATCTTTTCAAATAAATAGTCAAAGAAAGATTTTATAGAACATAAATGGGAAAAGTAGCACTTAGAAGAGGAAGAAAAAAATTCTTTTCAAAAAGTCATAACAAGTCAATTATAAAGCAATTCTTTGAAAATAAAGAGAATCAAAATATTCATTTCAAAATAATTTCCAAAATGAATTTCTTGTAAACTATAGTTTTCTAAACTCCTAATTTGACATTGTTTTACTTAAGAAACATAAATGGACAACAAACACTTGAGCATAAATAAATATGAGCTAAGTAGCTATAAAAAGAGAAAATTTCGACTATATAGATAACTAAGTATTTATCAAACAAATTTTGAATGATTTAATATTTGAACTAAAATTATTTTTGAGTTGGAAAATTCGTGGTGAATTTTGTCGCCACTATTTCAGAGCCTCTATGATCTTTTTTGTTAAAAATAGTTTTAGAAATGGGTAAATCTTTTCGAGTAGGTAGAAATCAATATATTATATGCACAATTCCGAGTTAAAAGGACCAAGTTATGGTCGTTTTAAATTGGAATTCTCCTTTATACGAACTTTAACATTCTCATGACAATTGTTTTGTCAAAATTCAAGAAAATCATCAAGAAATACTCATCTTGGGTATTTTCTTTGGTTAGGTGATTCCGAGGAAGAATACTTATATCCTGAAGACTATTTCGATTAAGTGGAGTGTGTGAGCGACTTATCCGCTAGAGAAATCATCGTCATAGCATTGTGAGTTTATTTCCTTAAAATGCTTTACTTGTTTGTTTTTGTAATTTAGTTGCATTAGAATTAAGAAAAGAAAAATGGATATGTTTGTAAAGGTAATTCTTTGAAAGAATCCTAAGAATATCGAGGCCGGAATTGATTTAATGTTTGTTTTAATATAACACTTGATTTGTATGAAATTCCTTGATCACCTTAAATCTAGTAATAATAATGTTATGATATCATAAATAAATGGATTCATGCATACCATGAAGTGAGTCACATTGCATTGGGTTATTATCCTTGGGTGAGAAGGATTGTAGCTCGGGTTGAAAGCAACACTTGGCGGAGTGATCAAAAGCGATTACTTGGCGACATTAAGGAAATGCTTGGCAGAAGATTCGAAAGCAAGGCTCAATTCAAGTAGACTTCATTTGCTTGGCGATATTGGTCGAAAGCATAAATCTTTTTAACAAAAACTACTTGTGTCAAGCCCCGAAGGGTACCCTAAACGTGGCAGTCTGCCGTACACAATATTAAAGCCTAAGAATGACCGCCTCGGTCATGCGAAGGCTTCCATACTATGTACAAGGCGTCTAACACATGAAGGAGACACATCGACGTGATACATTTTATGTTGATACAACTTGCGTAATAATGTAAAGGAAATTCAATTTACTATAATCCAAATACAAAACATTATACTTCAATTACAATTCATCAAAAGATTTCACTACATAAAACTATTACAAGGCAAATCATAAAACCTAGCTAATAACTTCAAGCATACTTATTCCATGCCAGAATCCCGAAGGTATTCTCGGCTCCAACCATCACGGTCCTCACTTAGCATTCTTGAGATAACTTGTTTAAGCAAAAATCTATAAGGGGTATAAGCTATACTAGCTTAGTGAGTAAGAACTTCCAAGATTACATTTATAACACATCATACAATCAAGTGATTAGTCAAACAAGTGATATGCATCAAACATATGGATTCAACAAACATATGACCAGCCAAAAATCATATGTGAATGGACTTATGCCCTCCATCCCGGGTTAGCAGATTAATGAATCCGCGGTACGAACAAGGCCGTTTTAGCTCACGGTCAACTTTGAACTATAAATTCGTTTGAGGACAATGATTAACTAACTTTACACCGTTTAAGATCACGGAAAACTAACAAATGCTAATGCTCCTGTAAGCCCCGGAAAATTTCAGTAAATAATTCTACAATGAACTTTGAAAATAAATCCTAAAAATCACTCCAAATTAAAACCGAATTTCAACTAGTCCAAAAACACGAGCGAATCCAAAAATTTCCGAATCTTGAGAAAAATAAGAATCCCTAAAAACAAAATAAGAACTCAACATACTTCAATTCCAAAACCACTACGTACAATAAATTCTATATTTAACTCCGACTTATAAAATCGGGTAATATAAAGCTCAAAAACAAATTATGAAAAAGTAAATAACGATTAACTTTCAGAAATGAAACCCAATTCAAGGATTCCGAAAACGTTAAAAGATATTAAATACTTACAAAAATAAAATTTAAAATAAATTTCTCAAATTAAATATGTTGTATAAATATAAAATATCAGTTTCCAATTGGCAAAGATCTAAATCGGAAAATCACCCGAAAACCCTAAGTGGTATACAATAGCTTAAGTCCGGCAATCTAGCGCCCTTAACCCTAGAGGCCAAGGTGTAGTTAAATATGTAGAATAGCTCGTAGTAATATAAGTTTGTTTAAAAATATCATATTGGTAAATTTTTGACCTATTTCGAACCCATTCGGATACAGACTTCGAAAAGCGTTCCCGGGGCTCGAGATATAAAAAATATACCAATAGTACCGTTAGACTCGTAATTTCATAAGATTTCTAAATATATCATTTATATAATTTTCCGGGTTATAAAAGTTACAATTATAATCTTTTTATCGTATTTTCATTACTACCGGTAATTGATTAGTTTTTTGCACTATTCATTTTTATTTCATTACACAATTTTATTATTCTTATAAAGCCTTATATTTTTAGATAAATATTTTATATATTATAGAAAATTTTGTTTTTCTAAAATTTAGTTAGTTCGGGTTTTTACGGGATCAGATTCTGTTTAAGACCCGATACTAAAAATAAAATAAAATAATTTAATAATTGAAAAATATTTGAAAAATATTTTTATTTTCATAAAATAATTTTTTATAATTTTTCGGATTATAAGAATATCATTTATAGCCCTTATTCACGTAATTTAATCATACCGGTAACATATTTGTTAAAATACTAAAATAATTCAAATAATTATTTAATTTTAATTATGAAAAATATGCTTCAAATATTTGGAATAAATTTTCTAATTTTATTTTATTTTATTTTATTAAGAAAGTACTTTTACAACCCATATCTTCAAGTACACCTTACACATATCACTTCCTTTTCACTTCAATCTTTCTAGACTCTATCCCACACTTCATAGCAGATTTTTCCCCTTCTTTATGGCTGCCATTTTCCTTTGTTTACTCCATTTTGACTAAATTAATCATATTCTACTCCTTCTTAAGAAAGCTACATTACACATTTATTACACAATTCAAATTTAAGTCAAATTTCAACAATTTCCTTCTCTCCTTCCCCATTTTCACGTGCAGCATGGCTTTCTTTGGCTGCCCTTGTTTTATTTTTTCTCTCATTTATTCAATTAAAACACTCATTTTCTCTCTCTCCTTCATTTACTCATTCTTTCCTTTTTCATTCCTTAACCTTTTCTCTCTCTTTTTCCTCTCTTTTCTTCTTCTTCTTGTTCTTGTTTCTTCAAGAACCAAGCTGCCCCCACATCTTTTGTTAGCTTCCAATCATATTTCTTGAAGATTTTTAAGCAAATCTTCATCTCAAAGCCTCCATAGGTGATATAGGTAAAGTGTAATGAAGGTTTCATGCATCAAATGACCTTCCATAAGCTTAAAAGCTTAGGATGATGATGCCAAAAATGAAACACTCCTCTTCTCCATTATTATTATCTTTTATCATAATTATTTTCTTATTTAAAGTTGTTATATTTTGTAGATCTAACTTTTTGTAGTTTTTATTTTTGTTTATGCCTTAGATCTTGTTATTGAAGTTATTATTTTTGTTATTCCTTGTGATTATGCATATGTTCACCACTCAATAACTATTGTAGTGATTCATGCATGTATAACTAGATCTAGTTGTTTTAGGTTCATACATGCATTAGACTTTGTTTTATGTTCATGAGCAACTTTTAATAGCATGATGATGGTAGGAAAGTTGTAGGAAACTCAATATCTATTTTATTTTCAACCAAAATAATTTTTGAAAATTCGGATGAAAATGGAATTATATTTAGAGAAGTTGTTTTTCAACTTCAAAATGTGTATTTTTCATTTAAAATGAAGGGCTTAGGGTATAGATTACATAAATGAAGGATTTTGATGAGTAAAGTTTAGATCTAGGAGTTTATAGCTTACTACCATGCAATTGTTTTATGTTTATGTTCATATTAAGTATAGATCTTAGTTTTGAACTCAAACAAAATTGTGAAATTTGTATTTTGGCAAGACCCCTATTTAAAAACCACTTTCCAAGTGTCAAAATGTAATTTTTACTTAAGATAATGAAGGCTTAATATACATATATCATCAAGACTTTTTTTACAAGAATCAAAAGTGATTTTCAAAAGTTATTTTCAAAATAAAAATTCTATTTTCGGATTTTGGCCAAGGCATATTTTAAAAACATGTTTTTCAACTCAAAAATGAAGTTTTTATTTAAGAAATGAAAGGCTCTTAGGATAGGATATGTAAGGAATGGATTTTCATAAGTATAGATAGATTTTATCAAAAGATATGACCAAAAATGAATTTTGTAAATTCGGATCCCAACTAAGACTAATTTTGAAAACCCACATATCAACTCAAAAACTCATGTTTTATGTGAAAAATGAAGGTAGGTAATAGGTATCATTAAGTGGTGATTTTTACAAGTTGAAATGAGTTTGGAATATGAGTAATGTGTAAAACAAAAGTAGAATCAAGATGGAAAAATTTTGAGTTAGTAATCAATTTATGAAATTCGTAATTTTGAATGAAGGCATAAGAACACCTATTATCCAAAACACAAAATGAAAGTTTTATGTAATGAGTGGAGTCCTTAAGTAATAGGTACCATAAGGTCTTAATTTTAATGCATTAAACAAGTTTTTCCAAAGGAATCATTCAAAAAATGGATTTTCTAAAATTTCGACTTTTGAGTAAATCATATTGGAAAACATATTTGCAAAGTGTAAAATGCAAATTTTTGTGTAAGAATGAAGTCCTTAGTGGTTATGTATGATGAGCCCTAATTTCTAAATATCAAATGATTTTTACTTAAAGGAATCACTCAAAAACCAATTTTTACCAAATTCGGATTTGGAATAAGCCTACTTGAAAACATGTTTACAAAGTGTAAAATGGAAATCCGGAATGTGGAGAGGAATTCAAGTGTGATCTGCCGGTATACTTTTTCATTGACTTCAAACCATTTATCCCATCCCTTGTGGCTAATCAAAGAACGAATCTCATCCGCCTTATTAAACTTAGCCAATCCCTTCCAATTAAATAGCATATTACCAGCCAGTTGTCTTCCTAAAAGCACATTATAACGTTCCTGCTCAATCCTGGACATTGGTTGGGTCGGTCTCGGGGGATCTGGAGCTCGATCGAGAGACTGGCGATGGGAGGAAGATTTCTTTCTTGTTGTTTGCTTCTGCCGCATCCTGAAATAAAAACCAATTTTAATGAATTGAAAGAATTGAGCACAATAAAACAGGGTATAACACAAATCGTATTCCTTGTATAATCCATAGTCAAACTAATGGTAATGCTTCCATCAAAATACTCTTTTTTTTTTTTTTACCTAAAGCCTAAAAATCTCCAGCAAGACACGACTAAGTGACACGGCTTGTCACTGTCGTGTCGAATTTTTTTTTTTTTTACACTTCATCTTCTTCCCCAAATTTCATGGATGAATCCCCCAATTTGATTTCTAAATGTCTTTCACACAATAATCCTACCAACCCACCTATGGAATCACGCAAATCATCAACCCAACACCCATTCAACCATGAATCATACATCATATTCATTTATCAAACAACCAAACAACCCATTCCTAGATCTAAGATTCACGCATTCATCATCTAAACCACATGCAAACAACAATCTTGCAAACAAACCATGGATCACGCATACATTTACTAACTTTAGGATAACCCAACAACCCATCAACAATGGATCACGCATGACAACCATTAACGCTCAAAAACATATCAATACGCATGACTAAGATTTCATATGCAAATATTCTTCATCAAGAACGAATTAATTTAGGGTGACATGCAATCAAAAACCCTAAAATCCCAAATCAAACCTTCATGGAGTCATGAATATGTAGATACTCAAAGATGAGAGATGATGAAAAACTTACTTGGATTTCCCTTGATTTTGCTTGAACTTTTTGCGTGAAATATGAAGATAGAATGAGAGGATTTTATCTTTGCAAAGCAAGCCTCTTTGTTTCCAAACGCACAAATGATAGAATGAAGAAATAATTAAAAGCATGCGTTTTTAATGGAATGAGGCAGTGAGTTACACGGCCAAACGACAAGCCGTGTCTAGCAAATGTCCAAATACCTTTTATCACAGCAAGTACACGGTCAAATGGCATGCCGTGTCCAACAAATGTCATCCTGAATTGGAAACGCATAGAAATGGGCAGTAAGTTACACGGCTAAACGACAAGCCGTGTCTAACAAATGTCACCCATGCATGTATCACAGCTTGTTACACGGCCAATTGGCAAGCCGTGTCGTGCAAATGTCGTCCTGGAAACTGTAAGAGTGGACAGTGAGTTACACGGCTATTGACAAGCCGTGTCGTTGGTCATGTGTATGTTCCACAGATTGTTACACGGCCTATTGACAAGCCGTGTCAAACAAATGTCATTCTAAAACTTCAATAAACAGTTAGGATCAGTAAGTGACACAACTTATGACAAGCCATGTCTCAAAAATGTCGTTTTGACAGCAAATTTTCTAGTCTTTTTTACCTTGTTTCCTCTCCAATATCCATCTTTTCCTTAAAATTATTGTCAAGCATCCTAATCTGTCAGAAAAATAATAAAATCATGAGTTCAAAAAAAAAGAAATTAAACAAAAGAAAATAAATAAAAGAATTAGTCATGGGTTGCCTCCCAAGAAGCGCTTTTGGTTATAGTCGTTAGCTCGACGTCTTGCTATGATTCAATCAAAGATCTGGTGAATGGAGCCGAAACTCCTCACGACCTTCTTGCTCAAAATCAACTCCTTGATAGAGCTTCAATCTTTGCCCGTTTACCTTGAAAATTCCACTCTCAGGATGTTCCAATCAACAGCACCATGTGGAAAAATTTTCTTGACTAAGAAAGGACCAGACCATCTTGATTTCAACTTTCCAGGAAAAAGTTTTAAACGAGAATTAAACAACAGCACCTGGTCTCCTTCTTTAAAATGCTTTGGATGACGGATCCGCTTATCATGATATTGCTTAGTTCTTTCCTTGTAGATCCGCATGTTCTCATAGGCAATCATTCTCCATTCGTCCAATTCATTCAGTTGAAGATTTCGTCTCATTCCGATGGAATTCAAGTCAAAATTGACTTGCTTTATTGCCCAATAAGCTTTATGCTCAATCTCCACCGACAGATGGCAAGCTTTACCATACACAAGCCGATATGGTGTGGTTCCCAAAGGAGTCTTATATGCTGTCCTATATGCCCATAATGCATCATCTAGCTTGTCCGCCCAATCCTTCCTATGATGCTCCACTGACTTTTCCAGAATTCTTTTCAAATCGCGATTTGCAACTTCGACTTGCCCGCTGGTTTGAGGGTGATATGGTGTTGCAATCCTATGAGTTACCCCATATCGTTTTAACACTTTCTCAAGTTGATAGTTGCAGAAATGCGTCCTCCTATCACTTATGATAGCTCTAGGGGCTCCAAACCTTGAGAATAACTTTTTCAAGAATTTGGTAACTACCAAGGCATCATTGGTAGGCATTGCTTAGGCTTCTACCCACTTTGAAACATAGTCTACTGCCACCAAGATATACTTGTTTCCAAAAGAATTTGGAAACGGTCCCATGAAGTCGATACCCCACAGATCAAAAACCTCACATTCTAAGACATAATTCTGAGGCATCTCATCACGTCGGGAAATATTCCCGGTTCTTTGGCATCTATCACACAAATTAACAACCTTATGGGCGTCTTTAAAAATCGGCCAATAGAATCCAGCTTCTAGAACTTTTGGGCCGTCCTATTTGCATTGTAATGACCTCCCGTAGGACCAGAATGGCATGCTTGCAAAATTTCCCAACCTTCCGCATGAGATACACAGCGGCGAATCAATTGATCTGCACAAACACGGAAAAGAAACGGTTCCTCCCAAAAATAATACTTCAACTCAGAAAAGAATTTCTTCTTTTCATGGGAAGTCATATCTCGGGGGAGGATTTTAGCAACAAGATAATTTGCAAAATTTGCAAACCAAGGAGTATCAGAATTTCTTACCTTTCTTATTGTAAACAACCGTTCTTCCGGAAATTCATCATTAATCTCTTCCTCCTTTAATTCCTCCAAACAAGGGTTTTCCAATCGTGACAAATGATCAGCTGCAAGATTTTCTGCCCCCTTTTTGTCTCGGATTTCCAAATCAAATTCTTGTAGAAGGAGAATCCACCGGATGAGGCGTGGTTTTGCATCTGTTTTTGACAAAAGGTATTTAAGAGCAGAATGGTCAGTATAAACTATTACCTTTGATAGAATCAAATATGGTCGGAACTTGTCAAAGGCAAACACCACAGCCAACAACTCCTTTTCCGTGGTGGTGTAGTTTTCTTGGGCACTGTTGAGAGTCCTACTAGCATAGTAGATGGGTTGAAAATGCTTTTCTTTTCTTTGTCCCAAGACTGCCCCAACAGCATAATCACTTGCGTCACACATAAGTTCAAATGGTAAACCAATCCGGAGCGATCATGATTGGTGCACTAATCAGATGCTTTTTGAGGAGGTCGAATGCTTCAAGACAATCTTGACTAAACTCAAACTGTACATCCTTTTCCAAGAGTCTTGTGAGAGGTCGGGCTATCTTGGAAAAATCTTTTATGAACCTCCTATAGAAGCCTGCATGACCGAGAAAACTACGAATTGCCTTGATTGATGTTGGAGGAGGAAGATTGGAAATAATCTCAACCTTGGCTTGATCAACTTCAATTCCCTTGTGAGATACTTTATGACCGAGAACTATGCCTTCCTTGCACATGAAGTGGCATTTCTCCCAATTAAGCACAAGATTAGTTTGTTCACAGCGGATCAACTTTCTTCAAATTTTCAAGACAATTGCTGAATGAATCTCCAAAAACGGAAAAATCATCCATAAATACTTCCATAATGTTTTCCACCAAATCTTCAAAAATGGCCAACATGCACCTTTGAAATGTGGCTGGTGCATTACAAAGCCCAAAAGGCATTCTCCTATAGGCATAAGTGCCATAGGGACAAGTGAACGTAGTCTTTTCTTGATCCTCCGGAGCAATTGGTATTTGGAAGTAACCAGACATACCATCCAAATAGCAATAAAACATATGACCTGCAAGCCTTTCTAACATTTGATCAATGAAAGGTAAAGGGAAATGGTCCTTGCGAGTAGCTTCATTAAGCCGTCTATAATCAATGCATACTCGCCAACCCGTGACTGTCCTCATCGGGATCAGCTCATTTCTTTCATTCGGGACCACAGTCATCCCTCCTTTCTTAGGCACCACTTGTACTGGACTTACCCAAGAACTGTCAGAAATTGGGTAAATCAACCGGCATCCAGAAGTTTAATTACTTCTTTCTTTACCACTTCTTTCATATTTGGATTCAACCTTCTCTGGGGTTGAACAACTGGTTTGAATCCTTCTTCCATCAAAATTTTATGAGTGCAAAAAGAAGGGTTTATACCTTTAATGTCGGATATCTTCCACGCAATTGCTTGCTTATGCTCCTTAAGAACTGTCAATAATTGCTCTTTTTGTTCACTGTTTAAATCTGAGGATATGATCACCGGTAGTTTTGAATTTTCTTCCAGAAAAGCGTACTCCAAATACTCAGGAAGTTGCTTCATTTCCAAAACCGGTGGTTCTATAATGGAGGGCTTCAATTTCTTCTCATCTTCTAGTGATAATTTCGAACCCTTGTTTCTTTCAACTCCTCATGCTTCTCCAATTGAGCTATCACATCTTGCACATCAGGGTTCACTTCTTTTTTTTTCACAAATCAAACTTAACTCCAAACATCTTTGCATAAATATGCTGCACATATCCACCACAGAAGCATCAATAACATCAATGCTAAAACAAGAATCATCACATACCATGGGCTTTTTCATCACTGTTGGAATTTGTACTATAAGCTCTTCATCACCAACCCGGAGTGTCAACCTTCCATCTCCAACATCTATGACAGCTCTAGCGGTAGCTAGGAAAGGCGTCCCAAAATTAGACTTCCCCATCCTCATCCATTTCAAGAATCACAAAGTCAACCGGGAATATAAAATTCCCAACTTTTACCAATAAATCCTCAATAATTCCTTTGGGTAGCTTAACCGATCTATCGGCTAATTGCAAACTAATTCTTGTAGAACGAGGCTCACCTAAACCCAGCTTTCTAAAGAATGAATAAGGCATTAAATTGATGCTTGCCCCTAAATCCGCTAGAGCTTTCTCAACAGAAAGTTCTCCAATGACACACGGGATTGTGAAACTTCCCGGATCTTTCAATTTAGCTGGCAGCTTGTTTTGGATTATTGCTGAACATTCCGCCCCAACTACAGCAGTAGACACATCCTCAAGCTTCCTCTTGTTGGATAATAATTCCTTAAGGAATTTGGCATATTTTGGCATTTGAGAAAGTGCCTCCACCAATGGTATGTTGATGTGAAGTTGCTTGAACAGTTCCAAGAACTTCCCGAACTGTTCCTTGTCACGATCTTGATGAAGACGAGCAGGATAAGGAATAGGAGGAGTATAGACTCTTACTTCAGAGGGTTGTTCTTTTGAAAACTTCTTTTCATCAGGATTTGAAATTTTTTCTCCTTCCGGTTCCTTCCTTTTCCTTGATTCCACTTCTTTTCCACTCCTTAAAGTGATTGCTTTTGCCTGTTCCCTTGGATTTTCCTCAGTATTGCTAGGAAGTGACCCAGGTTGCCTCTCAGATAGCATCTTGGCCAGCTGTCCAATTTGATTTTCCAGAGTATGAATAGAGGCTTCTTGGTTCCGATAGCGAGCTTCTGAGGTATGGATAAATTTGGTCATCAATTCTTCCAAGCTAGGTTTCTTTTCTTGTGGAGGTGGTGGTGGTAATTGTGGAAGCTGTTGTGGAGGCGGAAGCTGTGGCTTTTGAAATCCGGGTGGAAAATTCTGCCTTTGCACATTTTGGTTGTTGGCATATGAAAATTTGGATGATTTCTCCACCCTTGGTTGTATGTTTGACTATATGGATTATTTTGATATCTTCCTTGGTTTCCCACATAATCCACTTGCTCCGGAGCGTCAAGAAGGTAATTTTCAGCAACAAATTTCCAGATTGTACTGGAATTGCTTGTGAGTTCTTTGCTTCCATTACCTGTTTACTCAAGCATCCATTTTAGCAAGTATAGTAGTCATCATATCATTTCATGCATTCCTGAAACTTTTTGCTTCCCCTTGTTGTTACCCCATTGATTGTTTCTTTGCCATATCCTCAAAGAGCTTTAGTGAATCTTCGGGGGTCTTGGAATTCAAAGTACCACCAGCTGCAGCATCAACCAATTGACGAGTTGTTGTATTCAGACCATTGTAAAAGGTCTGAACTTGCATCCAATTTGGTACCTGGTGATGAGGACATTTCCTTAGTAAATCCTTCCACCTTTGCCATGCATCATATAAAGTCTCAGAATCCTGTTGATTGAATGACGAGATGTCATTTCTCAATTTAGCGGTTTTGGATGGTGGAAAATAGTTGTCAAGAAATTGCTCCACCATATTGTTCCATGTTGTTATGGCTCCCGGACCCAATGAGGATAACCATTGTTTGGCTCTTCCTCTCAATGAGAAAGGAAATAGACGGAGCCTCACTGCATCATCTGTTACCCCATTGTTCTTGAATGTCTCACAAATTTCCAAAAATGTCTGAATATGAGCATGTGGATCTTCATCAGGTAAACCGTCAAATTGACAGTATTGTTGCAGCATCTGAATCACCACACTTTTAATTTCAAAGTTGTTTGCCGCAATGGGCGGTTTCACCACAGTTGGGCCAGTACCATCCAGAGTAGGTCTAGCATAATCCAAGTTGGTTTTGGGAACTTCTTCATTGTTGTCAGCCATGAGTGGATCTATCAATTCTAGCAACTTCTCTTGTGTTACTCCTTAACCTTCTGTGGAATGTTCTGTCTATCTCCGGATCAAAATCTAGAAGTCTTGAAGAGGAACTTCTTGTCATGCACTGCAAAATATCAGAGATTGGAGTTAGATTTTCTTCTTTTTTTTTTTTTAAAGAGTTAGATTAGCAGAAATAAAGTTTTCCTAATATTGCTCAAATTCCCCGGCAACGGCGCCAAAAACTTGATGATTTTTACCTTCAAGCGTAATTTTCAATTTATAAAGGCCCGTTCTTAAATTGCTATAAAGGTAATAGGCAGTGTACCTATCGTGAATAGTATAGCTTTTAAAAATCGGGATCGTCCTCAGGGAATAGGCAAATACTAGTACTAAATCGTATTCTACTATCTAACTGAACAATTGATATTTTACTACTTTATCTAATTTTCTTTAAAACATACTAACACAGTTCCAATAAACAAACAAGATTCAATTAAGATCTAATAATCCAGGTTTTGTCTTACTTTCAATTTATCATGTGAATCATTGACAATCCATATTAATAATTAGTTCTTAAGCTATAGAGTTCCTTGAGCAAATTGTTAATTCTTTCGAATCTAACAATTTATCTAAACCTAGGTTAATCGATTAGGATGTCTCCTCAATCAATAGCAACCTAAATTTGCATTAATAACATGAACTCTTAAAAATAGAAGATTCTTACTATTCTATGTCTAGAATTATAAACAAATCCTTTCAATTGCATAGATCAATTCATAAAAGTAATCTTTCAATTAACTTTAATGAAAATTATACATAAGCTTGCATTCCGGATATACAAACTTAAGAACGGTTAACAAACATGCAATTGAACAAAAGAACTTCAATATTTCATTAAGAACAAAGTCTCAACACATGATAAATATGAAATTCGACAAAACCCAGATCTGAAAACTACTCTTCATAGTAACTAATGTAATACATGAAATTCAAAATAGAAATTCGAACTCATGATACTACCCGAAAAGATTATAGCTCAAAAGTGTCGGATCTTCAATCCTTGATGATCTTGATTGTTATTGGAATCTCCAGAACTTCCTTCTCTTTTGAAAACTCTCGTTATCAAAATTTGTGTCCTTTCTCTTCCACATCTCCTTTTTATAATCATCTTCAATTGAATGGAATTAATTGCTCTTGATGAGGAGAGATGAAAGGTTTTGGAGGTTATGAGTCTCTTGGCTTTTCAAGTAACACTCCTTCCATAACCGAAATAAACGTTTTGTATTAAAAGGAGGTTACTGTAGTTAAAAAGTCGTTTTCTCATTGAATGACTTTTTATTAAATCGACAGGGCGAGTGACAGGTCATGTCTCACAAATGTCCTTTGCAAAGTTCAATTTCCAGGTTGACATGGTTTGAGACAGGTCATGTCTCAAATGTCTTTCAAAAGCTTGATTTTATCCTTTAATTTTGCTTCCTCCTTGTAATGGTTGAAAGACATGGCTTGATCTTGTCATGTTGAGTTCTTCTTAATCCAAATTTGCATTTTTGACCCGTCTTTGCTTTCCTTGAAAAATATTTCCTTTAAAGACCTGAAAGCATACATTAATGTTTTGAAGTGCCAAATTCTTAATAAAAATGATCAATAAAAGTTCATTTTGGCATTCACAATATAGGAATAAATTTGGTTTATCAGTATGATATTGGTTGGTCGCTCTAAAGAATGTATGAATATTTTGACCTAAAAAAAATTGAATTGGTCATGCGCATTAGACATATTGCATTTGGTAGCGTGCTACTCCTACGCAGGTCGATCGGTATGGTCTGAGGACTCGTTTGGATAATAAGACCCAGTATCAGAGCTCATTCATAGGGAACTAAGGTGCACCGGGGATGCATTCCATGTGTGAGCCTAGCTAAGTCGAGTGCTATGAGCCAAGGGCTTGGGGACTAGCAACGGTCGTGTAGACTTCAATACCATCCCTAACCCAAGATACGGAGAGCGTAAATCCGTTCTGTGTGTGGGTTCCTGATACCCATACATAATTGTTTGCTCACGTGTTTGTTCATGCATAGGATATGATTGATTATAACTTGCTTGTTATGGTACGGAATTAAGGGAATTCTCACTAAGCTAGTGTAGCTTATACCCCAGTAGTTGTTTAAATGAACAGGTTATCTCAAGTACGCTAAGTGGGGACCGTAATGGTTGGAGCCGAGAATGACTTTGGGATTCCGACAAAGAATAAGAATGATTGAAGTTATCAGTTAGTTTTATGATTTGCCTTGTAATAGTTTTATGAAGTGGAATCTTTTGATGAATGTAATTGAAGTTTAATGATTTGTATTTTGAAGTATAGTGATTCGTATATGAAGTATAGTGATTTGTATCATAAGTATAGTAAATTGTATTTCCTTTACATTGTTACTCAAGCTATATCAACGTAAAATGTATTACTCCGGTAAGTCTCCTCCATGTGTTAGACGCCTTGTACATAGTATGGAAGCCTTCGCGTGACTAAAGTGGTCATTCTTAGGCTTTAATATTGTGTACGGTGGACTGCCACGTTTAGAGTACCCTTCGGTGTGTGACAGCTCCATCCCCATCATGATATGAATGAGTTCAATTTCATCTTCAATTCCGAATAATCAATTATACCGATTCTTTTAAGTGATCAATCAATAATCGCAGACAGTCAATTCTAATCCGTCTATACAAGCAATAGTTAATCACCTGGCTTCGATATTCTTATATTCCATTTCTCACATCAATAGTAAGCATACATAGTCCCCATTCGTCCCCTTCATGCATATCCATTTTATCTTTACCAAATATCTAGTGCAACTATTATTACAATCACATGCAATAAATGAAATCGGAAGTAATACTCACTTAGCCATTGGATCACCGGTCTCTTAGTACAAGTAATCCGGTGGTAAGGAATCGTCGATATCGGAGTCACCTAAAAAGGAGGAAATACCCTAATAAGTATTTCATCACTTAACTAGTCCAAGCTATCTCATACAAACTATCAAATTCGTAATTCTCATCCTAAGCGGGAATTACAACTTAAAACAGCCATAACTTGGTCGTTTTAACTCGGAATTTAGTAAATTATATATCGATTTCTATCTATTTCAAAAGATCTATCTAATTCTAATATTATATTTAAGTTTTGAAAAATTTGAAGCTTCGAAAAGGTCAGATCAGATCAGAACAGTAGCAAATTTCAATTCCGAAAAATAGTTTTGTAAATGTTTGTAATGTTCCTATTATATAGATCAACTATACATGCGATATTGATGATTTCTATCATGAATGGCATGTTATGAGTTTGATGTATGCATACTTTTGACAATATTTTCAAAAAGGGATTTTAGAAACTTTTTATTTGTAAGACTCCATAGCTATTTACTTTTAAGAAAACTAGTTTCCTCACTTTGATCATTTCCATTTGTTTCGGATTTATTTCTTAAGAAAATATAATTATCCTTATTAAAATTGGGTCTTCATTATATCTATTACTTATGACCTTCATTTCTACATAAAAATTCCCATTTTACACTTTGTAAGCATGTTTTCAAATATGAGTTATTCCAAAATCCAAATTTTGAAATTTTAGTTTTTTGAGTGATTTCTTTGAGGACTTGTTTAATACATCAAATTTAAAGCTTTATTATACCTATCCCTTAAGGGCTTTATTTCTTAAATAAAACTTTTATTTTGAGTTTAGAAAATAAGTGTTTTCATGGCATTACTCCAAAATTACGAATTTCTTAAAAGGATAAGCAACTCAAATTTTCCTACTTTATTTCTACAAATGCATCATGCATATATGTATTACCTACAAGCTATTATTATGAAGATTATGAGATGATCTACCTATATGTATACATATAGTACGAAGAATTCTTTTTGAAAACCTTTGCTTTGCAATACTTTGAATTTTACTAGACCTAAGAAAACTAGTTTTTCTTCTCGTAAATCATATTTGCTTTTAACAAAATTCAACCTTGATGACCTATATAATCATCACCTTCATTTTGGGGTTAGAAAATAGGTGTTTACATAGGTGGTTTGCCTAAGTACGAATTTTACAAAATTTTAATGAATGAAAACATTGTTTAACCTATTCTTGGAAACCATTTGTTGTTCTAAGATTATATTTTGATAAACCTCTTTTATCCTTGTCCAAACTTTGTCTTTGTTACATATATTCCCTAGGACTTCCATTTTCCTATAAAAATTATCATTTTGGCATTTGGAAATAGGTGTTAATTGATGGCTATTTTCAAATCCGAATTTTGAAAAATTCATTTGAGTTTGTTTTTTTTTGTAAAACTCATTTAGTCTTTCAAAACCATTTCCTAATCAAACCTATCCCTTAAGGCTTCCATTTCCTTAATAAAAATCTTGTTTTGAAGTTGAAAAATGGGTTTTCAAAATTGGTCTTGGTTGAGATCCGAATTACAAAATTATTTTGGACATATCTTTTGATAAAATCTATCTAAACTTATGAAAATTCATCCCTTACATATCTATCTTAAGAGCCTTCCATATCATGAACAAAAACTTCATTTTTGAGTTGGAAAACATGATTTTAAACTATGCCTTGGCCAAAATCCGAAAAGAATTTTCTTTTGAAAATTAATCTTTCAAAATCATCTTTGAACCATATAAAGTGAAGTCTTAATGATATATATATATTAAGCCTTTATTATCTCAAGTAAAAATTTCATTTTGACACTTGGAAAGTGGTTTTTAAATAGGGGTTTTGCCTAAATACGAATTTCATCATTTTTGTTTGAGTTTAAAACCAAGATCTACACTTAATATGAATATAAATATAAAAGAAATCCATGGTAGTAAACTATAAACTCATAGATCTAAATTTTACTCATCAAAATCATTCATTCATGTTATCTATTTCCTAAGCCCTTCATTTTAAATGAAAAATGCAAATTTTGAAGTTGAAAAATAACTTTTCTAAATATGGTTCATTTTTCATCTGAATTTTCAAAATGATTTTGTGAAAATAAAATAGATCTTGAGCTTTCTAAAACTTTCCTACTATCATCATGCTACTAAAAGTTATTTATGAACATAAAACAAAAGTCTAATGCATTTATGAACTCAAAACACTAGATCTAGTTTACTATACTAGTTATAATTGCATGAACACTAAGATAGTTATGTGAATGATGAATATATACATAAATCATTAGCAATAACAAAATAATAACTCAAATAACAAGATCTAAAGCATAAATAATCAAAGCTACAAAAAGTAAGATGTACAAAATATAATTACTTTTAGCAAGAAAATAATAATAATACAAGAAAATAAGCATGGATAAGAGGAGTGTTTCATTTATATTTTTAAACGACTTTCAAAAAGTATTTAAAAACTACCCTCCCAATCCCTAGAAATTAAGTTATAAAAACTTAGAAAAGCAAAAATCATTCTTTTGAAATTTAAAAGACTATGGAAATGGAATTAAGAAGGATAAAATACTCATTTAAAATAACTTAAGATATTTTCTAACAAGCTAAGTAGAAATTTTCAAAAGTTTTGCTTTTCCACATTTTTTAGAAGACCTTGCTTTTACAAAAAATTCATGGTTGAGACAACTTTATTAAATTCATGCATTTGATATGAATCAATATATATATATTTTAAAAGTCTTTCCAACCATTATAGTATCTATATTTTTTTATACAAGTATTTGTAGATAAAGAAAAGTTTACAAAATTAAGTTTTGCAAATAAGAAAATTCGTGGTGAATCTGATCGCTACTATTTCAAAGCTCAAACAACTTAGTTTGATGAAAATAGTTTTAGAAATAGATAGATCTTTCCGAATAAATAGAAAAGGGTATATTATATGCATAATTCCAAGTTTAAATGACTAAGTTATAGCTATTTTAAGTTAGAATTATTTTCTATATGAATTTTAACGATCTTATGACATAGTTTTTTATAAGTATAATAGAATCAACAAGAAATATTCATTATGGGTATTCTTCTTGATTAGGTGATCTCAAGGAGGAGTATCCATACCCGGAGGATTACTTTAATTAGTGGATTGACTGATCGACTCATCCATTAGAGAAAAGTATCGACTTGGCTGAGTGAGTCTACTCTCCTTATTTTTCATGCTTATGTTTGTGCTTGTAAATTTAGTTGCATTAGACTTAAGGAAAGATAAAATTGAAGATGTTTGATAACGTGATTGAAAGAATATTACGTATATCGAAGCATGAAATGCTTGTAATAAATTGTCTGCTTATTATCGCATTGAAGTGTTTAAAATAGGTTTACCACTTGTAAGAAATTTAAATATAAAGGCTATGCTTTAAATAAAAATTGATGCATGCACTTTATATGTTGAGTCACATTGCATTCGCTATTATACAATTGGTGGGATAAGTGTATGATAGTGGTGATAGGCATAACCGGTATATTATATACGTGGCGAGTAGAAGCAGATAAAAACTACATAAATTGATGGCTAGTAGGAGCCAGTAATAACTACATGTTTTTTATAGTGTATAGGAGCTGGTAAGATCTATAAAAATGGTTTTTACAAGAAGTAGTGACCATAATGGGCCAGAATACTTAACCCCGAATGAAGGCGTAATTCATTCAACATATGATTCCCAGAAAATCATAGAGCACTTGTTGCATTCCATTTGCTTGTTTAATAAACTAGGTTGATATTTTATTTCAAGTATGAATTTTGGGATTAAACACTCACAAGCCCGTAAGCTTACGCCCCTATATATAACATTCACAAGAATACCTATTTTTGTACCTGAGGTCTCCTCTTATCCGCGTAAGTTTTATTTTGGGAGTTTTTGAAGAAAATCTACTTGAAAGGTTAGATTATTATTCCTTTAAAATCTTTTGATTAGTATTTAAATTATTGTAAGAGCAATTATTTATTTCGATCTTTGGAATTTTAGCAAGGGTATGCCCCTAAGAATCATGTAATAGACCTTTAATTGTTAATATTATGATCTATGTTATTTCTATATTCTTGTATGTTCATTTTTACTTGCTTAGACCACATTTCCCAAAAGCTTCTCCTATTATCGTGCTAGTTGCCTTATATATAATACCTAGACTTTCGCATGACTAAGATAGTCATTCTTGAGTCTTGATATTATATGTGGCGGGTTGCCACGTTTAAGGTACCCTTCGGGGCGTGACATTTTGTGTACTTTAATGATACCTCCATCAAATTGGTTAACATAATCATCATACATGGCGTTTTTAACAAGTGTGATGAAGGTACTGCAAAAGTTGAAATAATTTTCTATATAGGGTCTTTGTTAATAATAACTACTTATTTAATATCAAAATGAAAATAATTACCAATATACAGTTCCAATATCACAACTTATACACGGGACATAGTTAAAATAAGCAATACCCATACATATATGCACACAATCATTGCATTTAATATTCACGATATCCATGTAAAATTAAGCGATGAAAACAAAGCTAAAAGGAAACTAACACGCTGAAATGCATAGTAGCCAAAAAAGAAAAAGAGAGGGGAGGGTAAACTAAAAGCAAAACCAAAAGGTAGAGAGAAAGAGAAAGAGAAAAGGGGAGAGGAAAGTATAATGACAAAAAGGCAAATGAAGAAGCAAGAGAGGGGCAGAAGAATAGGCAAACAAAATTTGAGTTGTATTATAGTATAACACAAAAAATAATCACTATATATAGAGAAAAACATTGTGTCGCTATTTTTAAACTGATATAGGTACAATAGTAAAACCTATTATCGCGATTTATAGATGCGATTTTGCTTTAAAAATAGCTTTATCCCATCTTATAAACACGATTTACTGCAATATTTTAGTAATTTTTATTATTTGGACTATAGTTTGGTAATTCTTTATTGTGAGAAAGGTAGATATGTATTTCATTCACTAAAAATTCTTTATGATACTAAATTAATTAATTTTAAAGCTTAAGTACTAAATTGATGAATTTTAAAATTTATATATCTATTATATATTTTACCAAAGTTCAAATATTATTTGTAACATTTACCCTTATAAATACCCCTACACAAATCGGTTAATTTATTATAATGCAAGTACAACGCCCCCTAACTTTTCGCAAGATTGACTGATATATCGTAGTGATTAAAATTTTCGGTTTTATATAAGCCAGTGGGAGTGGCGTAAAGGCCTGGAACAAGATAAGATTTCTTTTTTCTTTTTTTTTTTTAAATTTGTAATTAATTTTCGCTTGGATGGGTATCAAATAATTATTTTCAATATATCTACGTTGGATGATAAAGACATGTCATAATGAGAAGCGTCTAGACATAGACAGATTAATGTGGGCATCACGCCCTCCATTACATCATTCATTCACGCTTTTCCAACTAATTTCCAATTCAACTCCACAACCAAAACCAAATCGGAACGCAACAATTAATAGGGTCATACGTCGTTAAACAAATAACTTGTGGGGTCATTTAAAGTTTCTCTAACCCATGACCAAACTTTCCATGGTTTAATTAATATTTTATCTTCTTCCGTAGCATATTAGGCCATAGAATGACTCATCGAAATAATGGTTTTCAATTGGCATTTTGCGCAAGATCGACGTAGGGTACCAGCAGTTGACCGCATGAGTGGCTGCTGTATATTGGGAGATTATCAATTCGATAGACGCCTAAAATTTAGGATTATACGAGTGGCCGTCATGGAATACCACATAAGTAATTGTGCCTAACCAATCACCAGAAGGTGCGTTAGCATCATAATAACAAGTGAAACCTCCATGGAAAGTTATTCAACCTACTAATTACGTGAAATTTCAAATAAATTTTAAGTTTTCCGGTCTTTATGTCTGGGCTCCAAATTTTCGATCGACGAAACCAAATCCAAGATTCAATATGAATTGTACATAGAAAACAAAATGTCATGATTGTGGTTATATAAGAGAAGCTGAAAATTAAATAGTTTAGATTATACATGTCGATACATGACAAGGAAACTTACAAGCATATTGTAATCCCCTAAAGTTCTGCCTAATTCAAAGTTCTAATAATTGTAAAATTAAATGATAAGATTCGAAAAAAAAGAATAATAAATAAAAACCTTAGTGAATTTCTGAAAATCTCTCCCAATTTTTCATGATTTAAAGTGCCAAAATACTAATATTAACTTTAGTTTTAGCATTGAAAAGGTTCACAATAGAATTTTGTCATACTAAAATTAACCTGACATCAAATAGGAATACTAATTGCATAAATGGTATTAGAAGCGCTAAAACCATTGTTGTGCAATTGACTTACAAGATGACTAGCCTTTTTTTTTTTTTTTACTTACAATATGAAAAAGAACATATATATTTATTTAATTAGTACAAACTATAAATTTGTAGGTATAAGCTGCTAGATTTTATGTTAAGTTTTATGCTTAAACCCTAGAACTAGAAGTTAATTGGAAACTCTAAAGTCAGCAAAAATCAAGGTATACTAGTGATTTTAACTCCGCTAATCTTGCGCTCAAAACTTGAGGACAATGAAAATGAGTTAAGGGTGAATATAGTTCGGAATACTAAAAAGATTAGATTCGTTAAAAATTTAATCGTTTTAAACTCGAACGAAATCAATTCTCGAATAACGTGCCCTGGCACTTGGAATAGTAAAAATATTTCGAAAATCAATATAAATTTGTAATTTCGTAAGGATTCATAAAATATCAATTTTGTAATTTTTTGGTATCTAAAAATATCATACATAGCATTTGTACGCATATTTTCTTTACTAATGGTAATTTATTTGTCTTGTTTACTATTTATTCTACTATTCTTACTATTCACTACTATTCCTCTATATCTACTTTTACCTATACATAATCTTACAACTTATGCCCCTATCTCTTATATCTTCTTTTTCATAAAACTTTTATACATAACTTACATTACATTTTATTTACTTTTTATTACAAAAATACAAAACAAATCAATTCTCTCCCCACTCTCTTCCCAAAATTGGCACCTCATCCCTTTCTCTTTATCTAATTATTTTTCTTTTTCAATTAATTTTATTATATCTAATTTCTCTTCACATTTCTCTATAAATACCATCTCTCCCTCTATTTCTTTTAGACATCTCCTTTACATAACAAAATTTTGTCAAAATCTCACCACAACTTTCCTCTCCAAAATTTTCTTCCCAACACTCTCTTTTTTCTATACAACAACCATCGCCAAGTAACAACCAACACACCATTTATTCTTCTATCCACATTTAACTTTAAGTAAAGTTCTAAACCCTTCTTTATATTCATGTTAAGACTGTCATGCCCCAAGGGTACCCTAAACGTGGCAGTCTACCGTACACAATTTAGGGTTTCATACAAAATTTTAAATCTTATTTGCAATGGAAAAATTAAAACCCTAAAGCCTAGATCCATGCGTTCTAATTAAATCGAATACAAACAGATGATTAAAAATAATACCTTACAATTTCGAATTTGTGAAAACTGATATCAATCCGGATCTACAAGGTACCACAATTTCGCAGCACCCTCTACTTCGTCCACAAGAACAAGCGCCTCCAAAAAGGAATCACCTTTGTGTGCTAGCACAATCTAGAACGCTTCTACATTATTTGAGAAGAATCTTGTTTTCTTGTGCTTCTCTTTTAGAATTACAGAATTTCTCTGCCGTCTAATGTGACAGGAAAAGTCTTAACCCTAATGAGACGCTATCACACCTATTTATATTATGTCAGTATTTTTCACTGACAATAATGCCCCTAATCTTATTAGGGTTGGTAGTGATTGTAAATTATTATTCATAATATTAATTTATTTATTCTTCCCATTGGATTTTAAAATTAAATCACTAACTGGTGATTGACCTCAAGTACATGAAGTAACAATACTTAGTAATTGGCCTAGGGCACAATCACTAACAATCTCCTGCTTGTACTAGGCCAAATCACACATATATCTAAAATCCATGATCCCTTTTTTTCTTATTCTTTTGTGTGTGACCCTATAGGTTCATTTGATATTGGTAGTTAACTTAAAAATCATTTTTCAATAAACAAAACATAAGCGGCCTCTAGCAAAACATTATGTTTACCCAAATCAAATGAAGATCGATGAGCCGATTTTACCTGTTCTATAACTTATGTCATCATCATTTTGTCTCGCGATATCTAGATCGAATATAAGACATAGACAGTGTCATTCTTATATCATTCAATCTTGTTGTTTCTTGATCTTTAAGTGATCTGATAAAACAAATGAAATTGATAACACTTGTCAATTCATTTGAGCACGGCCATGCATTTGTCAGTCTCACTTATTGAGGGGCCCAAAGATATCTCTCTCATAAACAGAGGGACAAATCCCATCTTAATCACTCAACCCCCTCTACATGATTTACATTATGCCCAATTAAAACCTTTATAATTATTCGGTTAAGAACAACGTTTGATTTAGTCGGACATAATGTCACTCATGTTGGAAACTATGGTGATTTCAGGTCTAAGGATGTATTGACATTGTTATTATGAGAATCACTTATGACTGATCCATGTAGTGATCGCATAGCGGTTTAGTCCGATATATATATAGATCTCTAATTATATACATATGAGTTTTATTTGTATCTCTATACACATAAACATCTCATGATTATCTAATAAAACTCACTCTAGATATAATTCATTACCATCCCACAATAATGAATATTCAAGAATAAATAGATTATTCATGAATCTTTATTATAAAGTAAACATCCAAACTTTATAATAAAAAATCCTCTTAATTAAAATACAAATGAAATGACAATACTTAGTAATTGGCCTACGTCACAATCACTAACATCTTCCACTTGCATAGGCCAAATCATACATGTATCTATACCCATTGACCTAGTATGGTAATCATGCTTTGTTTGTACAAGAGGCTTAGTAAGTGGATCAACAATATTGTCATCAGATGAAACTCTGCATATTTTGCATCTCCTCTTTCAATGATCTCTCGAATGAGATGATAGCGTCTGAGTATATGTTAACATCGTTGATGTGATCTGGGTTCCTTAGCTTGTGCAATAGCAACATTATTATCACAATAAAGGTTTATTGGATTTGCAATGCTAGGAACAATCCTAGTTCTGTAATGAACTTCTTTATCCAAACTGTCTCCTTAGCTGCATCTGATGCTACTATGTATTCAGCTTCTATTGTAGAATCTGCTACAGTGCTTTACTTTGAACTTTTCTAGCTTATTGCACCTCTATTCAAGCAAAAACCATATCCGGATTACAATCTAAAGTCATAGGGTTAGATTGGAAACTTGCATCTATGTAACCATTTACAACTAGCTCGTCTTCTAATCCTCATGTATTTTTAGTTCTTCTTAAGTACTTAAGAATATTCTTGATTGTTGTCCAGTGAGCTTCACCAGGGTTTGACTGGTATTTACTAGTTATGCTTAATGCATATGACACATCTAGTTGAGTGCATAACATGGCATACATATTGATCCAATTGATGAAGCATAAGGAATCTTACTCATGCAATCTCGCTCATCATTTGTCATTGGCCATTAAGTCTTGCTTAGATTTATGCCATGTGACATTGGCAAGAATCCTTTTTTGGAATCTTGCATATTGAACTGATTCAATAGTATGTCTATATGCACTCTGACTTAGGCCAATGATCTTTCTAGATCTATCTCTATAGATCTTAATGCCTAAAATATAGGCAGCTTGCCTAAGTCTTTCATTGAAAAACATTTTCTAACCAAGTCTTTACACTCTGTAAGATAGGAATATCATTTCCAATGAGTAATATGTCATCCACATATAGCACTAGGAAGACTACTGTACTCCTACTAATTTTCTTGTAGACACAAGATTCATCTTCATTTTTATGAATCCAAACTTTTTTACTGCTTCATCAAATCGAAGATTCCAACTCAGAGATGCCTGCTTCAATCCATAAATGGATCTTTGAAGCTTGCAAACCTTTGTAGAATCCTTAGGATGAAAAAACCCTCTGGTTGTGTCATATAGACATCTCAAGCAAGTTTCCATTAAGAAACATTGTTTTGACATCCATTTGTCAAATCTCGTAATCATAGTATGCAGCAATGGCAATAAGAATCCTGATGGATTTAAGCATAGCAACTAGTGAAAAAGTTTCATCATAGTCTATACCATGTGTTTGCTTGAAACCTTTTGCCACTAGTCGTGCTTTAAAGGTCTGCACATTATCATCCATATCGGTTTTCTTCTTGAAAACCCATTTGCACCCAATGGTCTTTATACCTTCAGGTGGATCAATCAAAGTCCATACTTGATTGTCATCCATGGATTGTATTTCAGATTTCATGGCTTCCAGCCATTTCTTAGAATCTGGTCCCATCATGGCTCCTTGGTAGGTAGTGGGCTCATTATGATCCATGAGCAACACATCACAACTATCTATAATGAGAAATCTATATCTCTCAGGTTGATGTCGTACCCTATCAGACCTGCGTGGGCCTTGTGCTACTTGTGGAGGGTCAATAGGTAACTGTGTGACTTGTTGACTTTCTATTGGCAAATTACACTATTTTGTGGATCTTGACTTCTTCAAGATGTACTTTACTCCCACTAGTTCTTCCATAGATAAATTTTTCTCTAAGAAGATGCCATTCCGAGCGACAAACACTTTGTTTTCGGAGGTATTATAAAAGTAGTAGCTTTTGGTTTCTTTTGGGTACCCTACAAAAAGGCATTTATCTTATTTAGGTCCTAATTTGTCTGAGGCTAACGTCTGACATAAGCCTCACAACCCTAAATCTTGATGAAAGACAGACTAGGCCTTTTTCCGGTCCATATCTTATATGGTGTCTTTTCTATCACATTAGAAAGAACATTGTAAGCCCCGAAAAATTCACTAAATAATTCCAAAATGAACTTCGAAAATAAACTCTAAAAATGACTCCAAATTAAAACCAAATTTTGACTAGTCATAAATCACGAACGAATCTAGAAATTTCTTAATCTTAAGAAAATGAGATTCCTTAAAAATAAAATAAGAACTCAATAGTCTTCAAATTCAAAACCACTACGTACGACAAATTCCATACTTAACTTTGAATTGTAAAATCAGGTAATATAGAATTCAAAAACAAATTATTAAAAAGGTAAATAACGATAAACCGTCGGAAATAAAACTCAATTCAAGAATTCCAAAAACATTGAGAGATATTAAATACTTACAAAAATAAATTTCTCAAATTAAATATGTTGTATAAACATGAAACATCAGTTTCCAAATTGGCAAAGGACTAAACCGGAAAGTCAATTGGAAAACCTAAGTCAACAAATTCCCAACAAACCCTAGTAGTTTAGATTTGGCAATTCTGTATTCCTAAACCAAGGAGTCGAAATATGAGTAAAAGGTGTCGTTGGTTCGTATTAATACTCGGATGCTTTAAAAGATGAGATTAGCGAATTTTCGATCTATTTCGAACCCGATCGGATACAGATTTCGAAAAGCGTGTTCCGGGGCTCGAAATATTAAATATATGATATTAGTACCATTATACTCGTATTTTTATAAGGATTTCTAAAATATAATTTTTATAATTTTTCGATAACTAGAATTATCTGATTTTGCGATTATATTCGTATTTCATTACAATTAGTAATTAACTAGTCTTTTGCGCTATTTACTACTATTCATTACACGATTTTATTATTCTTATAAACACTTTTATTTTTAGATAAATATTTTATATATCCTAGAAAATTTCGTTTTCCAAAATTTAGTTCATTTCGGGATTGTACGGGATCAGATTCTTTTTAAGACCCGATACTAAAAATAAAATAAATTAATTTAATAATTGTAAAATATTTAAAAAATATTTTTATTTTCATAAAATAATTTTTTATAATTTTTCGGGTTATAAAAATATCAATTATAGCTCATATTCGTGTATTTTGATCATACTGGTAACTTATTTGATAATTCACTAAAATAAATAAATAAATTATCTTATTTTAATTATGAAAAATCAGCTATGAATATTTGGAATGCATTTTCTATATTTTTCTTTTTTCATTTTATTTATTAAGAAAGTACTCTTACAACCCATATTTTTAAGTACACCTTTCACACATCACTTCTTTTTCACTTCAATCTTTCTACACTTCATTATCACTTCATGGCAGATTTTTCTCTTCTTTATGGCTGCTTGTCCCTTGAAATACTCCAAAATTTATTAAAATAAAGTTAATTAAACCCTTCTTTAAGAAGCTACCCTTACATATTAACTACACATTACATTTTCAAGTCAAAAGCTAAACAAATTTCCTCTCTCTCTCTTCTCAACATTCACGTCAGTTTTGGGACTCACATTGCTGCCCATTATTTTTTTTATCTCATTTAATGTGTTTTTAACTCATTCCATCTCTTTTCTCATTTACATCTGCAAACCTTAATCATTCTTTCTCATTTTCCTCTCTTTCTTGCTTCATTTTGTTATTGTTCTTGCAAGAACACTTGCTGCCCCTATTTCTTGTATGAGCTCTCACATGTATTTCTTCAAGATCCTTGGATAAAACTCTTGTCTAAAGCTTCCATAAATGATATAGGTAAAGTATAGTGAGAGTTTCATGTATCAAATGACCTTCCATAAGCTTAAAAGCTAAGAATGATGATGCCAAAATGAAACACTCCTCTTCTCCATGATTATTATCTTGTATTATTATTATTTTCTTGCTAAAAGTAGTTATATTTTGTAGATTAACTTTTTTGTAACTTTGATTTTGTTTATGTTTTAGATCTTGTTATTTGAGTTATTTTGCTATTATTTGTTTTATTTTCAAGTTATATTGTTATTGCTAATGATTTATGCATATATTCATCATTCACATAACCATCATAGTGTTCATGCATTTATAACTAGTATAGTAAACCAGATCTAGTTGTTTTAGGTTCATAAATGCATTAGATCTTTGATTTTTTTCTTAAATAACTTGTAATATCTTGATGATAGTAGAAAAGTTTTAGAAAGTTCAAGATCTATTTTAGTTTCAACAAAAATCATTTTTGAAAATTGGATAAAAAGGGAACCATATTTAGAAAAGCTATTTTTCAACTTCAAAATGTGTATTTTTCATTTAAAATGAAGGGCTTAGGGAATAGATATCATAAATGAATGATCTTGATGAGTAAAGTTTAGATCTATGAGTTTATAGTTTACTACCATGGATTTCTTTTATATTTATGTTTATATTAGGTGTAGATCTTGGTTTTGAACTCAAACAAAAATAGTAAAATTTGTATCTTGACAAAACCTATATTTAAAAACCACTTTCCAAGTCTCAAAATGAGAGTTTTAGTTGAAAAAATGAAGGTTTAGTGGATGTATATCATCAAGACTTTTTTTTCAAGAATCAAAGGTGATTTTCAAAAGTTATTTTCAAAATAAAAATCTCATTTTCGGATTTTGGCCAAGGCATATTTTAAAAACATGTTTTACAACTAAAAAATGAAGATTTTATTCAAGAAATAGAAGGCTCTTAAGATAGGATATGTAAAGGATGATTTTTCCTAAGTTTAGGTGGATTTTATCAAAAGATATGTCCAAAAATAAATTTGGTAAATTCGGATCTCAACCAAGACCAATTTTGAAAACCCATTTATCAACTCCAAAACTAATGTTTTATGTGAAAAATAAAGGGTATAGGTAATAGGTATCATTAAGTAGTGATTTTTACAAGTTGAAATGAGTTTTGATCTGATTAATGTGTAAAACAAGAAGTAGAATCAAGATGGAAAATTTTGAGTTAGTAGTTAACTTGTAAAATTCGTAACTTTGGATAATTCCTATGAAAATACCTATTATCCAAGTTCAAAATAAAAGTTTTATGTATTAAATAAAGTCCTTAAGTGGTAGATATAGTAAAGTCTTAAATTTTAATGGATGACCCCACCAGAGGAAATGACTCATCTAAGAAAGAACGTGGAACTTCGTCTAGAGATCCTACCACCAAATCTCACCACAAAGGAAAAGAAAAAGCCCATGTTAATGAGACGAGGGATCAAGTAATCAAGGAAATATTCCTACCCTGTGAAGAGCAATTCGAGACAGGAACGGACGTTAAACCTCCCGCAAAAGCTTTAATATACCAATAGGAATAACGTTTTGGTAGAAGGATAAACGATGATGTATGTGTTGTCTATGTAATGATTTGAAATATTAACCATGTTTTGCATCCTTTCTTTGAACTTTTGTAAAGGAAGTATTTAAGTCTTCCTTCTGTTTCCATGTATTTGTTTTAATAATATGAATTTCCTTTTTATGATTCCAGTCAATTTTCAATATTTCTTCTATATATATTTGTATTCATTTCCGTACTCGATTTCTATTAGCATATTTCTCGAATGTTTTTCCGAAAAAGGTCTAAGACTTAATAAAGTTCAAAAATCTCACACTAGCTTAATAAAACTTATAGAACAAATAGGAGACGTACTCGTGCACAACGCAACCAAGAAATACCCCCTGTAGAACTTGAGAACCCAGAGGGACCTCAACAACCAAACCAACCACGAATGGATCAAGCTAACATCGAACAACTTGCCGACCTCATAAGGAATTTCGCACAACAAGCCCATGCTATGCCTATACCAGTACCTGCACAAGAAGCAGCACCAGAAGTTCTAACACCACCAACTGAAATAACATCAGCTGAGCCGCCATTACCACAACCTTATCAAGTATTTTCCAGAATTCATCAAGTGCAATCGATATTTTGATGGAGCTTTTGGAAAACCCAACGAAGCTGATGATTGGTTAGCACAAATAGAACGATCTTTCAATGCTTTTGAAGTACCACAACACCTTCAGCTTACGTATGGCACTTTTATGTTGAGGTTCAATGGAAGGATATGGTAGGAATCCAAAAGTAGAGAGCTACTACCACCAATCACATGGGAGACATTTAGGCATGAATTCTTGGAGAACTTTTTCCCTGGAAGCTTGAGAATCCAATATAGTGCAGATTTCTTAAGTATTTCTCAAAGAGGCCGTGGTCTTCAACAATATGAAAGTTCAGTAAGCTGTTACAATATGCCCCCGAATCATATAAGAATAGCGAGGAACTCAAAAGCCAAGTCTTCTTAGGAGGATTGGATGAAGACTTTCGTATCAAGTTGATAGAATTTGACATAAAAGATTTTCGAGAACTAGTGGAAAAAGCACGAATTGTGGATGGTGCTAAGAAAAGGAGAAGGACGGAAGAGAATGTCATGATAGTTGAAGAAGAATCTATAAGTGAACCTAGCCTAAGCCTCAAATTCAATAAGCTGGAAACATCGGTCGGCCCAAATAGAAAGAAGGATAAAAAGAAACCGGATACCAATGTTGGAAATGCAAAAGGGGACATCAACCAAAACAGTGTCCAAAGCTACAACACAGTGTTACTGCTGCGGGAGTCTGAATCACAAAGTCATGAGATGTCCAAAGAAAACCTCTGCCACATGTCTGATCTGTAAGGAACCTGGACATATTGCTAAGCAATGCCCTAAGAAGAAGAACACGAATAACAGCAGAATCGGGAGACACCCGGTAATACCCCTGCGAGAAGTACGTGTGTACAACCTACAAGGACAATGGATCTGCGAGGAAGCCAAACAAGAGATAGAATTCGCTGTTTTAGAAGAAGACGATAGTCACGAATGCGAATCGATATCAGGTTACCCTTAGATAATAAATTTCTTGTTGTACCGTTTGGACTAAAGAAACAGTTTGCTAGTAATGACCACAGGTTATGTAATCATCACATTTTCCCTTAATACAGAAGGAATAAAAATATGGTTGTCGAAAATTTAGTACGTATCAAAAGAAGAAAGCGAATCAATTGCCGTTTACCTTGAACATACCGAAAACAAAGTACGTCAAAAGCTTAACTATTACCGCCTAAAAGCTAGAACCAGTAATGATGAAATCTCAACCAATAAAATCCAAATTTTTCATCTTGATCTCAACATTGTCAGGATGATCACGTAATAAAACAATGATATCCTTGAGAAGGGAATAAATATGAACATTGTGTATTTTATACGTGCATGTCATATATATACTCACATAAGAATGGGAAAGCGAATTTACAACCTTCCCTCGTTAAGTGAATATACCAGTGTCGTGTCATATTGAGTCGTCGTCAGTTCAAAATAGAGTCAAGTTAAGCCGTCAGCCATCTGTTGTGTTGGTTGAGTTTGAAACTCTAAAAGAGTCAAGTAAAGTGAAGGTTGAACGTCACTGAAACCAAATCTTATTGATTTTATATAGGCCATATTGCATATTAAATGCACAAAAATTAACGAAATTCCTAATATCACCATCTAAAGATAAACGAGAAATAGAAATTACAAAAGAAGAAATCCAACAATAACGATAGACTTCCAAACCCTTTTGTGGAAGTAAAAAGGAAACGACATAACGAAATCATAATACCATTTCAACAAATAAACGTGAGACAAAATTCCAAATATCACGAATGTTGATGAATTACGATATACAATTTATCATCAACCTATGTACGTATAACAAGTTTTGAGGATAGAACTTTCTTTAAGGTGGGTAGGTTGTAAACCCCCGAAAATTTCATAATTCTTAAAAATAATCCTAGAAGTCTAAGTATCAAAATTTACATTCCGAAAATCGACTCAAGATAAAAACCAAATTCTAGACCGAGTCAAAATACTGGAAACAAAACCCTAAAAATCGAATCAAGTTAAAAGTTAATTCCAAACAAGATAAAGAACGAGCTTTCTGGATCTTGAGAAAACAAGAACCCTTGAAACAAAATACAAAGTCCAACTACCGATATAATCAACGTCCATACGCCGATTAAATAATCTACTCAATTCCTAAAACGCGAATCGAAACGACAAATCCAAAATACCGCTTAACAACAAGATGATAAAGTCCTAAATCTTTCGGTAAAATTTTAGAATCATAAATTCCAAATCTTACCAAAAGTCAAACCGAGTCAACTCATAACCGTAGACTCGGCTAAACGACCTGAGAACTAAAAACAATTAAATAATCACGAAAAATAAGATAAACCATAGACGTCGAGCTAGAAATATAAAACGATCAAAACTCAATAATTATACGATCTTACGAATAACTCAGTAAAATCGGAAATCAAAACGGAACCCTAAAAAATCAACAAGCCTATAACGAACCCTAGTTTAAGATCCGGCAATCCCGCGTTTTCAAACCCTAGAAAACGAAATTAAGTTAATAGCTTAAAATAGTTCGTAATAACATAGGATAATAAAAATATCAGATTCGCGAATTTCGAGTGTCCTTCGGACCCGAACGGGATCGGTTCTCGAAAATCGTGTCTCGGAGCTCAGAATATTAAAAATATTCCGTTTATACCAATAGACTCGTAAAAATACAAGGATTCCAAAAATATCACTTTTAGAATTTTTCGGTAGCTAAAAATTACAGACATCGCATTATTACGCATATTTTTATTACTACCGGTACTTTAATTGCCTAGTCTACTATTCATAGTACTTTTCTACTATTCATTACTATTTCACTATCTCTATTTTTTCTTACACCTATTTCTTACTACCTACATACTTATTTTCTTACTTTTTATATTTCCAATACACCTTTTATCAAATCATACCTTACATATTAATTATTTTCTTACAAATTTCACTCAAAAATCAACTCACTCTCTCCCCAATGCATCATGGCCGGTGCATATAGCCTCTCTTTTCCTCTCATTTATTTTCTTTTTCAATTTATTTTATTACATCTAAAATTCACTCCAAAAATTCCATAAATACCCCTTTCCTTTTTATTCTTTCACATAATTCATTATACTACCAAAACTCTCTCAAATTCACTGCACAAACTCTCTCATAAACTTTTCCTCTACTAAAACTCTCTTTCACCAAATATCCACAAGAATTTCTCTTCATGCAATACAACTACCACCTCTCCATAACCACATAACAATACATTCACTACCACCATTATACCACACAAATACCTTAGGTAAAAATTTCTTTCAACCATTTATCTATTCATGTCATGTAACTTAGCATGACTATGGTGTTGTTTTGAAACTCATATGAGTAGTAAAAGCAACAACATGTTCATGTTTTTTTCTTGTACATAAGCTTCCTATTTTATATTGTTATTATTTACTTCTAATCTAACTTATATATATAGTATTATATATATATATATTTATTTATTTAGAGCATATAAGCTCATTTGTTATTCATTTACTTTCAAGTTATGCAATTTATTTATTTCATGTTATTATTAAGACTAGTCTTTCTAGTCTTAGACTTGTCCATATCAAGTTAAAATAATCTTTTATTTATTTTCTTTAATCTTTCGGGACTAGTTCATTCTTATTCCTGGGATGCCTTGATAAAGCTAAGGCTCCAATACTTGATCAGGATTCCTTGATGAAGCTAAGGTTCCCAATGCTTGATATTTTATTTTCTCGCTTATTATTTATTTCTAGTATTTTCTTATGTTCTTATTATTTTATATGCTCATAATACTTGCATTTACATAATGTTAATGTCTCAACTAATCAAAAATTAGAATTTCATTTTTACTAAAGGGACTCAAGACTAGATTTTTGATTATGTAATTTTTCATAAAATTATGGAGTTATTATCAACAAATAGAGTTTTTCTCAAACGTTTCCTTAAATAACAAAGATGTTTTTACAAGGAAACTTAAGAAATAGATATTTTCATTATACTATGTTAACCTAAGTTTTAGTAAAATAATTTGTTGGTTTTCAAAGTTTTCACAAAAAATTTAAGAATAAACTCTTTTTAACTCCATAACAAAACTAAGAAACAAACTAGTTTTTAAAGTTAAGATGAATTCAACCAATAAAATTACAAACCCACTTAGGAAGTATAATGATTTTCAAAATTCTAAAAAGAAGGAACCCATTTTCAAAAGAATATAAATAAAAAGTAAGATTAACAAAGATTATTCTTTTCAAAAAAATAAAAGAATAAGTTTTAGAAAACAAAAGCTTATATTTAAGAAATGAATATAAGACAAGACTCATTTTCTTAAACCATAAATACAAAATTATGAAAAGGTTTTCATCAACTTAATATATTGTGATAAATTTGATTTTTAAAATAAAACTTATGGAAAACTAAGGTTAAAGAAAATTTATTTTTCCTTGGAAAAAGAATGAAGAAAATAAAATAAGAATATACTTATTTATAACAACCTAGGAAAATATAAAGTTTTTTTAAAATACTTGAAAAGAAATTTTCAACGTTAAAGTTTAAATGAATTTATGAAATAAATTATTGAGACACTACCATTAGGATTTTTGCTTATAAAGTGAGCTTACCTATATATTCAAAGTGTTTATCAACTATATATTTATATACATATTATGTTACAAAAGGATTTCTTTTAAAATGAAGTTGAGTTAAAAAACGGATTTGTAAAAGTTTGACAATTTTCGTATTATATCTGAACCCAACGTTTTCGGAACCCAAATGACCTTATATGATAAAGATAAGCTTAGAAATAGATAGATCTTTTCGAATAGGTAGAAAACGGTATATTATATGCGAAATTCCGAGTTAAAATGAGCAAGTTATGGCCATTTTAAATTGTAATTTCTTCTTATACGATTTTACCGCGATTTTAAGAAAAGTTTAGAATATCCAAGGATAGGAATTTCATGGAAGACTTATCCCCGGTATTTCTTTTGTCTAGGTAACGAATGATACGAGAATACCCTACCCGAGGATTACTACGACTAAGAAGATAGCAAAATGGACGAGTGAGTTATTCCTCCTAATTTCGTTACCTTGCTTGTGCTTGTAAAGTAGTAGCATTAGTATACTAAGAAGAGATAAAAATGGATTTGCTTGGGGGAATTTGGGATTATGTGTATATATGTGATTCTATGTTTATGCGTGAAATGTGAATTAAGAATATGCAACTTCGAACTGCTTGTTTAAATAATTTTGTTTACTTAATTGTATTATTGTTTATTGTTTGCTAAATTGATTGATCGCCCCTAATAAACCTTAATAAGGTTCGGCTTAAGAAAACTAAAACGCTCACGCATAGCATCCATCGAGTCACATCTATTTCGGAAGGCTGCTACTCCTACGCGTAGAGTTGGATTGGCTGTGATCGTGCGGTGCCACGGGCCATGTTCCTTCCTGGAGAATCCAAATCGCTCGGGAAAGCGACTCTAGGTTCGGAGCCGAGCCAATCGAACACTGTGGGTGAGGACCTGGGGACTAGCAGTAGAAGGTCGAGGACCTTCAACCCCGATTCTCTAACCTTTGATACGGAGGGGTAAATTCGTTCCATATATGGTTTCCGGATTACTGTATATATTTGTGTAATCACGTGGTTGTTGCATTGTATGCATAGCATATGTGTGATTAAATAAATAACCTTGTTTGAAAATATGGTGCGAATGAAAAAGAATATCTCACTAAGCTAGTTGTAGCTTATACCCCTATAGATTTGTTGAAACAGGTATACCCGTGGCTTAAATTGAGGATTATGACATTGAGGAAATCATGGAAGGATGGTTAAGCTTCTATGAAGGAAATAGAATCATAAGATAAGTAATTTTGTAAGGTTCTTTATATATAATGACTTATATGAATAGTGATGTATATTTATTTGAAGATAATAGATGGACATGTCCCTAAAAATTGAAATAAAATATGCATGTTTTATGATAAGTATTCTATTTGCCTTGTTACTTATTTATTATCAATATAAGGGTCTGTTTGGATTGTCTGTTTTTCATCTATATCTGTATCTTTTTTAAAATGATATGTGTAAATATATCCGATTTGCATCTAAATTTTATCTATATTTGTTCTATTTGATCTTTTGATGAGAACTGCCAACTTTTTTTTTATCTATATCTATTTCTTGATAAATAATCTGTTAACAAAAAGTTTGAAAAAGTGTCTGTATCTGCTGGAAAAAAGCCAAAACAAACAGACCCTAAATTGTGCTACTCCGATGCGTCCCCTTGGTTGTGATGTACGCCTTGTACATGATATGGAAGCCTTTGCGTGACTAAGGTAGTCATTCCTAAGCTTTAGTATTGTGTACGGTAGACTGCCACGTTTAGGGTACCCCTCGGGGCGTGACAGGCATGGTTTTTGAAAACTGATCCCGTTCGGATCTGAATGACATTAGAATTTTGCGAATCTGATATTTTTAAGCTTCCTTATATTATTATGAACTATTATCAACAATTATTTCCATTTCGTTGTTTAGGGTTTAAGAGCACGAGATTGCCTTCCAGTTTGACTTCAGGTTTGTTGACTTTTAGGGTTTCGGTTTGACTTCCGGTTTTGTTGAGTTATTCGTAAAATCATAAAATTTTGGAGTTTTGCTCGTATTATATTTTTCGTTCAACGTCTATGGTTTATTTCATTTTATTCATGATTATTTAATGTTTTTCTGTACTTGGGATCATTTAACCGAGTCTATGGTTATTGATCCGTTTGAAATGTATAGAAAAATAAAGCACGGATTACTACCAGCAAGTATACTGGATCGAATCAAATAATATAGAAAAATGAGTCAAGTATCGTTCCCCTAAGGAATTCTTATAATTGCTAGACCGGTATCAGTTTAAACTAATATTTAGGCTATTGACTTTAAGAATTTCTAATCTACTAAAAATAGATATTGAATAAGTATAAGATGAGAGAATGAGATAGATATATCAAACAAAATGTGGGAAGAAGCAGAATCCATTCTAATCTTTGCTAATCATTTTGAAATGATACCATATGAATAGTTAGAATTATAGATATTTATATGAAATTGACAAAACCTAAAACTACAAGTTTTAGGAAACCACAAAATAATCTAATAGCTTCCGCTAAATAAATTATTAATGGAATCAAATCTACAATTATAAACTTCTCGATTTTACAATTGTCTAATATTCTAAATCAATTTCTCCTAATTCCTTAGTAAGAAATTAAATTAAAATATTTCATGAATCATATGAGTCAATTTCTAAACTAGATTAAACTACGCCTCTTCCGCAATTGTTGTTTAATCTTATTTTATGAATTCTTATGAACCCTAATTCTTCTTCCGAATTATCAAGATTCTTATCAATCTAATTCCATACAGAAACAAGATAAATAATTAGAATTCAATACAAATATTCTAAAATTCTAACAACCCTATAATATAATTTCAAAGATCATTTTAGCACAATTAGAACTTCATTTCTTCCCATAAATAAAATTTAGTTGTTCATGAATAATTCAACAATCAGATAAGAAAATGCAAATGATATCATATTAAACAGATAATTCAAACAAATGAATTGCATAAAAAATAAGATTAGAAATCACTAATTCAATTGTTCAGATCTTCACTTGCAAACTCTTTTCAATACAAAGCTTTTAATCTCTCAAAGTCTCTCAAACTCTTACAGAGGAATTGTAAACTGTCTATTTTCGTGTGTGTGTTTTCTCCAATGAAGAAAACCTATCCTTTTATAGAAGAAAATTCAGACTCTTCAATTGCAAAATCTTGCAGTTACAACATTGTACGCCGGCGGCTTATAGGCGGTGTAAATATGAAAAGTCATTGAACGTTGGCAGTGTAAGCTTTGGCTTTACATTTCGGCCTTCTGTGGATAAGCTACGCCATTTGAAAGCCGGCGGCGTATCGCTTGATCTACCTGGTGTATGTTGAAGGCCGTGTTGTTTGATAATCAAGGCCAGCAGCTTTGACGACAACCTTAATAATTTCTATTCTGTGCACTATGAAAACCATTTCAACGTCGGCGGCTTTGAATCCCAGAAAGCCGGCATTGGATAAATTTGTAGAGCTTTCTTTAATTCCTTTACACTGGCAGCGTTAAGCTAGCCTTTGTTGTTGTTTAGTCTTCCTCATCCTATACCGCCTCAAGGCCGGCGGCATAGAGGCGGCTTTTAAGTTGTTGAGTTCTAAGCTGGCACTACACTGGTGGCTTTGACTCAAGAAATGCCGGCGTATCCTCTGAATTTTCCTTTTCTCTATTCAATTATGCTTGTTTTTCATTCCTTTACTCCATTTAAACCTAAAACATGAATTTAATCAAAACAAGTATCTATTTAAGCAATTTTAATAGAATTTAAGATAGGTTTATTCAAATTGCACATAGAAAAAGTTATATAAAATATGATCTTATCAGTTATGGGTTGACTCAGTTTGGCTTTTGGTGAAAATTGAAACTTTTGATTCTAAATTCACCGAAGGATTTAAGGTATTAGTATTTTGTTATCGAGTGTTATCTGGATAAGTCATCTTGATTTGCATTTTGGGAATCAGATAAATGATTTAATTGACGTACTGATGTCAAATTAAGCAACAGTTGGATTTTCTATTTTGTTTTGAGGGTTCTCTTTTTCTCAAGATTAAGAATTCTTGTGTTTGACCTTATTTAGAATAACTTGGGTTGATTTTCGGGGTTTCGATTTTGGTATTAGACTTATTGGATTATTTTCTAAGAATTATGAAAATTTCAGGGGTTTATAATCATAGCATCATTATTATCAATTTTAAGGTGATCATAGAATTTCAGACATATCAAATTCTATACTAAAACAAGCAATTCTTTACGATAAATTCCCACCTCAATATTTTTAGTGTTCTTTCATACAACTTTACATACATAGCATTTTGTCTTTTCTCAATTCTAATGTATCTATACTACAAGCACAATCAAGTACCCAATTTAAGGAAATAAACTCACGTGGCCATGGCGATTCTTCTTCTAAATGGATGAGTTGATCAAACAATCCACTTAGTCAAAATAATTCTCGAGATACGGGTATTCTTCCTCGGATCACTTAGTCAAGAAAAATACCCATAATGAGTATTTTTTGATAATTCTCTTGAAATTTGACAAGACTTATGTCATGAGAGCGTCAAAGTTCGTGTAGAAGATAATTCCAACTTAAAATAACCATAACTTGGTTATTTTAACTCATAATTGCACATATAATATACCATTTTCTACCTATTCAAAACGATCTATCCATTTCTAAAACTATTTTCATCAAACTAAGTCATTTAAGCTCCAAAATAGAGGGACATTTCTAGGACAAGCCGTGTCCCAAGTCGTATCAGTGAAGAAAAAAGACCACAGCAAAGGACACGACTCTGGGACAAGCCGTGTCCCTAGCCGTGTCAATTTTTACATAGAGGAAAACGGCCAGACATGCTCAAGTGACACAACTTGTCCCTAAACCTGTCGATTTGACAATCCGTTACTTTTTGAGAAACGGCTTTTTTCTTGAATAGTAACTCCCTATTTATTAAAGAAACGTCTATTGGACATTAAAGGGGTGTTACTTTGAAAAGCCAAAAGACCCGTAACTCCTGTAACTTCCCATTTCCTCCATAATGAGCATTCAATTCCATTTATGTGTTATTTTGAAAAGCCAAAAGATTGTAACTCCCGTAACTTCCCATTTCCTCCATCAATGAGCATTCAATTCCAATTATGCAAAGATCATTATAAAATGAAGATGGAGGGAAGAATCAAAAGGGAGAAGAACAAGAAAAAGAGAGATAGAGACAAGAAAAAAACACACTTTTATGTATTTTCATAGCAGCATTTGTGCTTGAGTGTATCAATTTATCAAGGAACATCGTTTGTATTGCTAATCTAATTTCAGATCCTTTCTATTTCTCCTTGTTATTGATTTATATTGTTTTATCTATGAAGGAGTAGTTTAATATTGCTTGGGTATTGTGGATCCTTGATTGATTTCATGTGATTCCTTTGTTCTTAATTTCAAAATGTATTGATTTTATTGTATTCAATAGCTTGTGCCTAAAGAATGAGTCTAATTGGATGGTGCATCCCATTGGATTCATGTTTGATTTTTGTTAAAAAAAATAGACCGAGAGGTTGATTTAATGAATAGATCTAAAGCTATTGATGAGATTGCTCATAATCACCTAGAGATAGAGGTGAAATCTTCTGTCACTCGTTTTGAATTCATTATCTAGGTTTTAAAATGAAGGATTCTTGTTCTTTATGCAAATTTAAGTTGCTAATAGTCAGGAAGACATTCTGGCAGTTTAGCTTAGGTTTAGGTGCTTTTGACTTTGAGAGAAGCATTAGCATAATTTAGTGAATCCAATGGTTCAATAATCAATACAACTTTTTGAGAAAATTCTTAAGTCATATGAATAGATCTTAGGTGAAGCATGACCCAAGCAACCTTGTGAATTGATTTATCCTTTTGTATGCTTGTTGTGAAATTTGTGAATATTAGACTTAGTTTAGTTTCTATGTATATAAAACAAAATCTGATTTTTTCGGCTTGATAATGAGAAAAGAGTGAGTAGAAGTACTCATCAACGTTTCTTAGGAATATGACTTAGATCATTTCTCTATGCTACATCTGATGGGTGCGCTTGCCCTATAAGACCATAGTTGAAAATAAAACGATTTAGAAAATTTATAAATTTAAAGCTTGGTCTTTTGAATTTATCAGGCGATCAGATTCACTACGAAACTTCCTATCCCAAAACATTTGTTTCAATCATAAAAATTGCTTTGATAAATACTTAGTTATCTATATAGTTGAGAAATTCCTTTTTATAGTTCATATTTCATGCATGCTCAAGTATTTGTTATCCAACCAATAATTCTTTAATAAAAACAATGTTAGTTAGATGTTTAGAAAAATCATAATTTACAAGTAATCTTTTTGTAAATTCTTTAAAAATGGATATTTTGATTCTTTTTTTTTTCAAAAAGTATTTTATGTTTATCTTACTATTTTCTTTGATGACTTTTCTTTTAAAAAAAAAATGAATTTCTATTTTTCCTTTTGAAACTTTCAACACTAGTGTCAACTTTTCCTATTAGTTTTCTATATAGTTCTTTTGACTATTATTTTTTACTTTTTAAATCTTAGTTTTAAAACTTACATTCCCTTTTTATATTATGTTTCTAAGGAAAAACATTTTCATAATAAGGAATCATCTTCCTTATTTTTAGAAAACAACTCTATTACTTCTAAATTTATGGTTTTAGAAAAAGTCTTTCAAAATGATGATATTTCCAAAGTCATAATGAGTTCTTTTTAAAGCCTTAAGAAAATAGATTCCTTTTATTAATTCTAAATTTCTTTTAGGACTTTACTTTGGTGACAAAAATCTTTTTTAAAAAGTATAGTTTAAACTTGGTGGTTTAGACAACAATCTTTATTTTGCATGGATATGAGAATAATAACAATTAAAATTATAATAACAAAATAAATAGAAAAATAATACAAGTCAAATATTGAGAGTCTTAGCTTTAAATCAAGGCTCTCGGACTTAGAAATGGACTAATCCTAAAAAGAAAAGAAAATTGTTTTGACTTGATAAAGATAAGTCTAAAACTAGAAAGACTAGTATTAAAATAGTATGAAAGTAAATAAATTGTAATAAAAGTAAATAAATTACACTGCATGAAAATAAATAAATAACAAGTGAGCTTATATGCTCTAAAGAATTATCTATATATGTATATGTACATAAATTATATATAGACATAATAGCAACAATAATATATGCAAAACATAATAACAACATAAAAATAAATAAATGGATTTTCATGAATAAGAACAATGCATGAACAGAGTGTAGCTTCTATAACCACAAGTTTAAGAAACTCATACCATGATCATGTAAAGTTAAATGACATGGTAGAAGAAATATGGAAAGAAGTTTTTACCTAAAGAGAATATGAAGTAGTATCAGTGAATGAGTTTTTGGTATATGTAGAAGAAGGCTTGGGAATATTTTAGGAGAGTTTTGAGAGAGTATTTGGAAGAGTATTTGAGAGGAGATTTTGAGAGAGTATTGGTAGTGAATTTATGGGTAGATGGAGTGTGAAAAAAATGAAAGAGGATGGGGGAATTTATAGGAAAATGAGGAGTGAATTTGTGTGATTAAAATAAAAAAAATATGAGTGAAAAAGAGGGGGGGGGGGGGGGGGGGGGGGGGGGGGGGGGGTGGGGGGGTGCCTGCACTAGCCTCAAGGAGAAGAGAGAGGTAGAGAGATGATATTTTTTGTATTTTTGTTAGTTAAATATAATAATATGTAAAGTAGATGTGATATAATGTTATAGGAAAGATTAAAAGTAAAGAAAATAGGTATGTAGAGTGTAAGAATAGGTGTTAGAAAAAGTAGAGATAGTTCAATAGTATAGAATAGTAATGAATAGTGTAACGTAAAGTAAATGTGACTAATAAAGTGACAGTAGTAAGAAATTACGCGTGTAATTGCGATATCTAATATTTTTAGTTACAAAAAATTATAAAACTGATATTTTTAAAAAACTTATATTTTTATGAGTCTAACGATATATTTGAAATATTTTTACTATTCTGAGCCTTGAGACAAGTTTTTCAAAAATTGTATCTGTTTGGGTTCAAAACGGATTGCGGTTTGGCTAATCTAATATTTTTAAGCCTTCCTATATAATTATGAACTATTCTACATACTAATCTTTTACTTACTCACTTAGAGTTACGAACACGGGATTGCCAGACTTAAACTGTTATGTCTAACTAGGGTTTTGTTGACTTTAGAGTTTCCGGTTGACCTTTCGTTTAGGGTTTAAGCTTAACCGATTGTAGTTTACAATCATAAATCAACACCTTTTCCTTGAATGAAATACAAAAATTCTCCAAAAGAACCAATCTCCTCCACAGTCTTTTCAAACCTTAGAATTCGTTTAATACTAATTAGACCAAAAATCAACATAAAATCATAACTAAGATATCATAAATGTTAAGAATATAACAACTTATCTATAATTGGTTCTCAATTTCTCTTGATCACTAAAAATCTAAATCTCTAATAAATCTAGGGTTTCCTTCAATTTCCTTCAAAACAAATCAGAAAAACCCTAAGGAAATGATAGATCAAATAACCCTAAAGAAAAGGTAGATATGTGATTACCTTGATCGGAACTTCTGAATGTCCTTGGATGCCATGATCACTCAGAGAGGATTCTAGGTTTAGGAATGCTTTGGAGAAGGAAAACTAAGCTAGGATATAATGAATGTAAACCCCTAAATTTTCGAGATTGGTTTAGCACAAAACCCTAACCGGAAGTCAAACGAAACCCTAAAAGGTCAACAAAACCCTAGTTTACCGTATCCATCTAAATCCGGCATTGCCGTTTTCTTTAGCCCGGAACAACGAAGTTGGGATAATTAGCTAAATAGTTCGTAATAACCAAGGTTTTATAAAAGTTTCAGTTTCGCGAAATTCGGGTGTCCTTCGAACCGATCGGACACAGTCCTCGAAAAACGTGTCCGGAAGCCCGAAATAGTAAAAATATTCCGGATACACCGTTAGACTCGTAATAAAATATAAGTTTTCCAAAAATATCAATTCGTAATTTTTCGGTAAGTAAAAATAACAGATATAGTATTATACGCGTATCTTCTACTACCAGTACTTTAATTGTCATATCTACTTTACATTACACTATTCATTACTATTCTACATTATTCTTTTATCTCTACTTTTTCTTACACTACATAACCTATAATCTTAACTTTTTACCTTTCTCATAACTTTATATCACATCTACTTTACAAATTACATTTCATTTCATTTATCAAAAAGTCACAAAATTAATCATTCTCCCCCTTACTAAGTGGCCGGCGCCCCTCTCTCTCTCCATCCACAATTTGTTTCAATTTTGCATTTATTTTAATCACACAAAAATCCTCACATTTTCCTATAAATACCCCCCTCCTCTTTCACTTCTTTCACACCACTTCTTCTCTAAAGCTATTATAGCAAAATTTCTCTCCAATTCTCTCAAGAGTCCTTTTCAAGAAGTCTTCTTTAGTTTAGCTTTCTTTAGGTAAGGAATTTCTCAAGATTCCTTCATGTTCATCTACTTAGTATGAGCTTAGTGTGTGTTTTCTAAAACCATGAAGGTTAAGAAAGCAACAATAGGTTCATACTTTGTTTTTGTTCATAACCACAATTCCTTTATGTTCATGTTTCCTTATATATTCATTATGTTTTTCTTATGTTCATTTATGTCTCTTTTATGTTAATAACTATCTACTATATCTATAGCTATATATACTATTTAGAGCATGTAAGCTCATAATCTTGCAATTTATTTACCTTTCATGCAATTTATTTACTTCAATGCAATTTATTTATTTCAAGTTGTTTTTAAGACTAGTCTCTAGTCTTAGACTTGTCTCATCAAGTCAAAACAAGCTTTTCCTTCTTTCATTTCTTTTTATGGGACTAGTTTATTTCTTAGTCCGGGAGCCTTGAAAAGCTAAGACTCCAATACTTGACTTTTTATTTAGCTTTATGTTATTTTGTTTATTATTATCATAATAATGTTCATTTAGATTGTTGTCCATAATTTTATTTAAACAAAAAGAAAAATTTTGTCACTTAGGAGTAAGTTTATGTAAAGTATAAAATCTATAAAGCAACAAAAATAATTTCCTTTTCATGTTACAAAAAGAATTCACTATAATTTTATAAACTACTTTTGCTTTGAAAAGATACTAAAATCTTTATTTTTCCACCTTGTATTTCAAAAGAAGATATTTTTGTTAAAATGGTTCTTTTCATAAGAAAGAAAGTGAGAGGATGACTAAGGAAATTTTTAAGTAAAGACCTTTGAACAAATAGGAAGAAAAATTTATGAAATAATAAAAGTTGTTTCTTCTCAAGTTACAAGAAGAAATTATAGAATTATAGAAATTAGTTTTTCTACAAAAAGTCCTTAATTGTTCCACATTGTTTTTATGAAGAAAACAAGTTTTCATGCAAGGAGGATTATTTTTGAAAAATATGAGACATGAGAAAAAGAATGAGAAATATCAAGCAAGGATTTTTGCAAAACAAGTAAACAAAAGAATTTACACAAGAAAAATGAAGAATCGCATATTTCCTAAGAAAACTTCAAATATAGTATTAATGTAACTTAGAAAGGGGAAATTTTATTTTCAAAAGTCACTTAGAAAAGATAAATGAAACCAAATAAAAGTTTTTAGAAAACAAAGAAAACAAGGTATTCATTTCAAAGAAATTACAAAAAACAATTTCCGAAAAGCTTCAACCAGAAATTATTTTACCTAAGAAAAATAATTTGGACAACAAGACACTTGAGCATGCTTAAATATGAGTTATATAGTTATAAAAAGAGAATTTTTCAACTATATAGATAACTAAGTATTTATCAAACAAATTTTGATTTCTTGAACCAAAGTTGTTTTTACTTGAAAATCCGTGGTGAATTTTGTCGTCACTTTTCGGAGCCTATATGGCTTTGTTTGTGGAAATAATTTTTGAAATGGGTAGATCTTTTCGAGTAGATAGAAATCGGTATTTATATTCGCGATTCCGAGTTAAAATGACCAAGTTATGGCCATTTTAAGTTGGAACTTCTTCTATACGAACTTTAACGTTCTTTGGATTGTTTTGTCAAAATTCAAGAAAATCTTCCAGAAAAAACTCATTATGGGTATTTTCTTTGGTTAGGTGATCCCAAGGAAGGATTTCTTCACCCGAGAACTATTACAATTAAGTAGAGTGTGTGAACGACTCATCCGCTTAGAGGAATAGACGACAATGGCATCGTGAGTTATTCCCCGTTATTTTTCATACTCTTGATTGTGCTTGTAAAATTAGTTGCACTAGAATTTAAGAAAAATCAAAAGGAAGTGTTGATAATATGTTGAAAGAATAATAAGCATATCGAAACTCGATTTGTTTGTAATAAAGTTGTATGTGAATTAATATCTTGAAATGTTTGAAATTGATTGATCACTTGAAAGAATTTAAACGTAACTACTAAACTTTAATTAAAGAAATTATTCATGCACTTCATATGTTGAGTCACATTGCATTCACTACTATATAATTGGTGGGACAAGTGTATAATAGTGGTGGTAGACATAACCGGTATATCATGTAAGTGGCGAGTAGGAGCCGGTAAAAACTACAAAATTGGTGGCTAGTAGGAGCCTGTAATAACTACAAGTTTTTGATGGCTAGTAGGAGCCTGTAATAACTACAAGTTTTTGATGGCTAGTAGGAGCCTGTAATAACTACAAATTTTTGATGGCGTATAGGAGCGGTAAGATCTATAAAAGTGTTTTTAAAAGTTGTGGCTGTAATTGGCCTGAATACCCAACCCCGAATGAAGGGCGTAAATTCATTCAACATATGATTCCGGAAAGTCATATGTCTTGTATGCTCACGTGGTTGTTGCATTTCATATGTTTGAATAATAAACTTGATTGATAATTTACTTCGAGTATGAATTTTGGGATTTACTCACTAAGCCTAATAGCTTATACCCCGATAGATATCTTTTGCAGTTCCCTTACTTATGGTTAAGGCCACGTGGACCATGCGGGCAGGTAATCCCTTTTTAACATTAGAAATCTGGTTAAAGTGTAGCTCAGTATTAGCATGTTCATATGTATAATAGATGAGTAATTCGGGGAGTTGCTCCTAAGAAGGTAAAGCCTTTGCCATGAACAAATAATTATTGTGAATCCTCTTTTCTTAATGTGTTTTCATATCTCCTTAAGCTTCATAATTCCATGTATGGTCCTCTAAAGTTGTGGAAGTACGCCTTACTCTTGATATAAAAGCTTTGGGAATGGCTAAGGTCGTCATACTTAAGCTTTAATATTGAGTGTGGCGGACTGTCGTTTAGGGTACCCATTGGGGCGTGACAGTTTAAGTTGGTATCAGAGCATGGTTTAAGAACCTAGGAATCATAATTATAGAAATGGACTTAAGAAGAATTGACTTAGATAGAAACAAGAAAACCTAGATGAAATAGAATGGGTAGAATAAGTCATAATATCTTTCTTTTACGTAGATCACCATAGATGAGGCCCGTCTCCAAGCCAAGAATTTCCGAAAGGATCCTTCGAAACAGAGACTTCCGATGAGACTTAGAGTTATGTGAAGAATTTGCCCTAGCTGGACAACCTAAGACCTCGAGAAATGTTCCAAATCTGGAAAAGGGGAATGATGCAAACCGAGTGGAAAGGAGTGTTACGAACTATTCACAACTGCCCTATAGGCAAAAGAATGACCGAGTTGGAAGTAATATATGCTGTGGAACGAATCATTGCTATGCGGACCACCGACCGATGCTGAAGGAAGCAACCTTCGTTCTTAGAGAAGAAGGAGGACGAACCCCACCGGATTTTCGGACCTGGACCAAGATCGGACCGATATTTGTCTATGCCCATGATGATTTGATGGATCACCTCGAATGGATGAGAGCCGACCTCAACGATACTTTCCATTGGCACGGAGTATATCAGGGGATACTACGACCCCCAACAGAAGTATCCACCGAACCGCCTACCTTCACAGGAATCCAACTAGGAATAAACGAGCCCTACGATTGCGAGAAGATGGAACAGTGATAAGAGATGAACCAATGCAGGAGGTGAATGACAGTTCGGATGATGAACCCGGTGAGGACTCGGAGGAAAATCAAGAAGAAAGACCGGCGCAAGAGATAAGGAACCAAGCTGCCGTAGGAGTCGAGGAACCTTGGACTAACGATGAGTTAAGATCATTCGCTACCTAGAAGGAAGACATGTTCGGGGAGGACAAGATAGACTCCACGATGGATACGGAAAATGCTAGCCAATGAAACAACAATAGGGAACCGAAGGAACAATCACTTGGAAGACCATTGATGAGATAGCACCAGCAATGACGGATGAGGAACTAATTGCCTATCACGAACAAGAAAGAGAGAGAGCACGAAATAGAAGAAAACACTTCAACCAAATCATGAGGAGTTTGAACCCAGGATCGTCCAGCAGCAACCCGGGAGATGCGCCCGAAGAATGAAGGAAGGAGGTAAGGAAAACGAAGCATATCCCTAGAAGTCCAGCTTAGATTTAGTAATCCTAGACTAGATCCATGATCTTAGTCTATCTTTTAAATTCTCGGAACAATGCTTGTTATTTCCTATGTAATTTTCTTTTATGATTTATCTTATTTCCGATTTCATGTATGAACTTTATTTTATGATAATGCTCTAAGTTTGATTTCAGAAATTGTTTTGATTTAAATTTTGTTAGCTTTTATGCATATTTAAATTTCCGTTATTCCCAATTTCCGGAAAAATTTAATTAAGTTATCAAAACTTTACAAACCTAACTTAGAAAAGCTTAAAACAGCCGAAATAGGAGTAGACGAAGAAGGGAACAAAGCACCTCTAACCAACCAGACATAGAAGCAGATCAACCTGCTGTTCAAGGAGTCGCCGCACCTCAAAGGGACTTACACGCCACGTTAGGACACCTAACCCACGTATTAGAAGAAATTAGGCAAAATATGCCAACACGAGCACCATACCAGAGCAACATCAGCAACAGCCCCAGTGTCTATACCAACCCCACCACCACAACAAGCTTCAACAGAGGCATCTGTGCATAGGAACATGCATAGCCAAAGTACACCCCTACCTCTATCTCCACCGCCACGACCATACAAAAGCATGTTACCAAACTTCATAAAAAATAACCGCTTCTTTGAAGGAGCTTATGACAAGCCAGAAGAGGCATAAGATTGGTTATCTCAAATAGAGATGTCCTTTGATGCATATGAAGTTCCGCCCAATTTGCAAATCAAGTATGGAACATTCATGCTTCATCTAAACGCTAGGATATGGTGGGAATCAAGGAAAAGAGATCTAATGACTCCAATCACTTGGGAAATGTTTAGACAGGAGTTTTTGGAGAATTATTTCCCAGGAAGTTTATGAGTAAGGTATAGCGCGGACTTCTTGCAAAATCGAACAATACGAGACCGAGTTTAGTAAATTGTTGCAATATGCACCTGACTCTACAAGTACAGTGAAGAATTGAAAAGGCAAGTCTTTTGGATGAGATTGGAAGAATTTGACATAAGAATTTTCGAGAATTAGTTGAAAGAGCTCGGATAGTAGAAGGAGCAAGGAAAAGGAGAGAAAGAATAGAAGAAGAAGAAGACCCAATCGTCGAAAGGGAGTTTTACATAGAACCCCATCTCATGCCCCTACCAAAGAAAATCAAGAACGACAATAGAAGGATCATACCAAGAGGTATTAAGTGTTGGAAGTGCAATGGAGCACACTACCCGAAGAAGTGCCCTCAGCTATTTGGAAAGTGTTTCATTTGTGGAAATACAAACCATAAGATGTCAAAATGCCCGAACAGAGGGGTAGATGCTTGCTATGTTTGCAATCAGAAAGGACATTTTGCCAACAACTGTCCACAAGGAAGGAACATTCTATCAAGATCATCAGAGAAAGTTGTTCCTATAAGAGTAGAAAAAGGAAATGGAAGTAGAAGTGAAAGCAGACCAGGGTCTACTGCTCCAGAATTTCGAATCTACAACTTGCAGGGACGATGGATAGGTGAAGAAGTGAACAAAGGAAATGAAAACCTGACTGCCTTGGAGTACATTAAAAGCTATAACAGTGATGCAGGAACTAGCCAACCTCCTACCTTCTTTTATTGATGTTGTTTCTTATTTCAAGTAACGGAGATGTGTAAAGTTTTCTTTATAAATAGGAGAGATAATCCCCTCTTGTGTACATAAGAAGTTTAGTAAATTATAATGTTTTACTCTCTCGAAGTTCAAAGTGTTACAATCTTTAGGTATATCTAGACTACCAATGACAAACAATCAACCTAGTTTAAGATAATAAAACCCGAGAAAGTTGGTCAATCTTTCAAAGGACATGAGGTCACCGTGGCTTTAAGGAATAATGGAATTTAGTAATCTTTTGGATAAGATGTATACCTCTCGAGTAAGACCCCAATAAGAAGACACAAGGAGAACATAGAGCTTACAAAACAAAAGAAAGGAGAATGTTTAGCAAAGGATTTGCTCACATAAGAAAAGAACAGACACATTCTTTCAAGATGATAAAGGAAATTAAATAAAGAGTGAAGAGAAATTGACCTGAGAGACATTCATAAATTCCAATAAGAAGTTTTGAAAAGAATTCTGGATACAGACTTCACTCAGAGAAACATGGAAGATAGACTTATAAGGAAGTTAGAGAAACAACAAATGAGGAAATCGAGACCTTACGAAGTGAAGTATGCCATCATGAAATATACCCACCAGCTTGTAATGTAGAAAACCCTAAGCCAACGAGTTAACTTTCGGAAAGGAACAAAGTGAAAACCTTTTAAGGAGCAACCACGTTTTCTCAAGCTTAAGATCACGATACCACCAACAAAGAATCAAATCAAGAAGGAATGACCGTCAAATTCTTTATAAACCCACAAGTTTCAGTAATGCTTTCTGGACTCAAGAAGAGTGATACAGCCTGAAGAAGAAAAAAGGTAATCTAAGAATGTAACCTTAAGTATAGGAAATTAATAAAAAGGGAGTTGAAAAGCCAAACCTTGAAGTTCACAACAAGGGTTAAAAAGGGGAACCACGTCAGTAGGATATTAAGATCAACCGTATAAAATAATAAAAGAGCTTAGATAAGAAGATACGAAGGATAAAGAAGGGATATAGGAAGAAAGACGTATTAAAGGAAGCTAAAGGATGATTTAGCATAACTAAGGATAAGGAAGCTAGTAAGAAAGAATCATGAGTGCGGATCATAATTTGGGATCAACAACATATCCAAGAAAAACTCAGATGTACCAAAGTTCAAGGGATGTTAGAAGAAATGAAATATGGATAAAGGAATAAAAACACCAAAGGATGAAAAGGTTTATGAAATTCACTGAAAACGGAATTAACCTTCTCAAGATTTTGAATTTCTCACAAACAATAGCAAGAAAGCAAGGATGCTTATGGTATAAATTGAGTAACTCACAAAGATGGTTCGTTTCATAATCAGTCAATATAATGCTCTCTAAAGGAAAAAGAGATGAAAGCAAAAGAGATCAGTCAGAGATATGACAAACCTGGATGCAAGAATGGGAACGAAGAAGAACTAATAAAGAATTTTGGACCCCTGATACTACAAACGATCAAGGAAAATCATTCAAATACCTTGGAAGAACAATCAAGAGCATCTCATGAGATGATAAAGGCACAAGATAGACAAAATAAGATAAATCGGAAAAGAAGGACCTTAAAAATCTCAAAATGAGAATCAGGTGAGTTTAAAGATAGGAAGTAATCATAAGACGAGAAGGAAGTTGATTATTACATAAACATATCGGAGATGTGCAACAATTCCCCGTTTGACAAAAGGTTAAGGGATCAAGTTATAAGGATAAAAGTTAATGTTTTTAAAGAGAATTTTCCTTATGAAGATATACCCAATACCAATATTTATCCGCAAGAGTTCAGGGGATAAGAAATGAGGAAATCAATTAAAGAGATCTTTTGAAGAAGGACGAATAACCCAAGTATCGAAGGAATGGTTAGAACCACAAGTGGGAATTTCCAAGTTTTGAGGACAAAACTTTCTTTAAGGGGGGTAGGTTGTAAACCCCTAAATTTTCGAGATCGGTTTAGCACAAAACCCTAACCGGAAGTCAAACGAAACCCTAAAAGGTCAACAAAACCCTAGTTTACCGTATCCATCTAAATCCGGCATTGCCGTTTTCTTTGGCCAGAAAAAACGAAGTTGGGATAATTAGCTAAAATAGTTCGTAATAACCATAGGTTTTATAAAAGTTTCAGTTTCGCGAAATTCGGGTGTCCTTCGAACCCGATCGGATACAGTCCTCGAAAAACGTGTCCGGAAGCCCGGAATAGTAAAAATATTCCGAATACACTGTTAGACTCGTAAAAATATAAGTTTTCCAAAAATATCAATTTCGTAATTTTTCGGTAAGTAAAAATAACAGATGTAGCTATTATACGCATATCTTCTTACTACCGGTACTTTAATTGTCATATCTACTTTACATTACACTATTCATTACTATTCTACACTATTCTTTTATCTCTATTTTTCTTACACTCTACATAACCTATAATCTTAACTTTTTACCTTTCCCATAACTTTATATCACATCTACTTTACAAATTACATCTTTCATTTATCAAAAAGTCACAAAATTAAATCACTTCTCCCCCTCTACTAAAGTGGCCGGCGCCCCCTCTCTCTCTCCATCCACAATTTGTTTCAATTTTGCATTTATTTTAATCACACAAAAATCCCTCCACATTTTCCTATAAATACCCCCCTCCTCTTTCACTTCTTTCACACCACTTCTTCTCTAAAGCTATTATAGCAAAATTTCTCTCCAATTCCTCTCAAGAGTCCTTTTCAAGAAGTCTTCTTAGTTTAGCTTTCTTTAGGTAAGGAATTTCTCAAGATTTCTTCATGTTCATCTACTTAGTATGAGCTTAGTGTGTGTTTTCTAAAACCATGAAGGTTAAGAAAGCAACAATAGGTTCATACTTTGTTTTTGTTCATAACCACAATTCCTTTATGTTCATGTTTCCTTTATATTCATTATGTTTTTCTTATGTTCATTTATGTCTCTTTTATGTTCATAACTATCTACTATATCTATATAGCTATATATACTATTTAGAGCATGTAAGCTCATAATCTTGCAATTTATTTACCTTCCATAAAATTTATTTACTTCAATGCAATTTATTTATTTCAAGTTGTTTTTAAGACTAGTCTCTAGTCTTAGACTTGTCCTCATCAAGTCAAAACAAGCTTTTCCTTCTTTCATTTCTTTTTATGGGACTAGTTTATTTCTTAGTCCCGGGAGCTTTGAAAAAGCTAAGACTCCAATACTTGACTTTATTATTTATGCTTTATGTTATTTTGTTTATTATTATCATAATCATGTTCATTTAGATTGTTGTCCATAATTTTATTTAAACAAAAAGAAAAATTTTGTCACTTAGGAGTAAGTTTATGTAAAGTATAAAATCTATAAAGCAACACAAAATAAACTCATTCCTTTTCATGTTACCAAAAAGAATTCACTATAATTTTATAAACTACTTTTGCTTTGAAAAGATACTAAAATCTTTATTTTTCCACCTTGTATTTCAAAAGAAGATATTTTTGTTAAAATGGTTCTTTTCATAAGAAAGAAAGTGAGAAGGATGACTAAGGAAATTTTTAAGTAAAGACCTTTGCAAACAAATAGGCAAAGAAAATTTATGAAAATAATAAAGTTGTTTCTTTTCAAGTTACAAGAAGAAATTAATAGAATTATAGAAATTAGTTTTTCTACAAAAAGTCCTTAATTGTTCCACATTGTTTTTATGAAGAAAACAAGTTTTCATGCAAGGAGGATTATTTTTGAAAAATATGAGACATGAGAAAAAGAATGAGAAATATCAAGCAAGGATTTTTGCAAAACAAGTAAACAAAAGAATTTACACAAGAAAAATGAAGAATGGCATATTTTCTAAGAAAACTTCAAATATAGTATTAATGTAACTTAGAAAGGAGGAAATTTTATTTTCAAAAGTCACTTAGAAAAGATAAATGAAACCAACATAAAACGTTTTTAGAAAATAAAGAAAACAAGGTATTCATTTCAAAGAAATTCACAAAAACAATTTCCGAAAAGCTTCAACCCGACATTGTTTTACCAAAGAAAAATAATTTGGACAACAAGACACTTGAGCATGCTTAAATATGAGTTATATAGTTATAAAAAGAGAATTTTTCAACTATATAGATAACTAAGTATTTATCAAACAAATTTTGATTTCTTGAACCAAAGTTGTTTTTACTTGAAAATCCGTGGTGAATTTTGTCGTCACTTTTTCGGAGCCTATATGGCTTTTTTGTGGGAAATAATTTTTGAAATGGGTAGATCTTTTCGAGTAGATAGAAATCGGTATATTATATTCGCGATTCCGAGTTAAAATGACCAAGTTATGGCCATTTTAAGTTGGAACTTTCTTCTATACGAACTTTAACGTTCTTTGGCATTGTTTTGTCAAAATTCAAGAAAATCTTCCAGAAAAACTCATTATGGGTATTTTCTTTGGTTAGGTGATCCCAAGGAAGGATTTCTTCACCCCGAGAACTATTACAATTAAGTGGAGTGTGTGAACGACTCATCCGCTTAGAGGAATAGACGACAATGGCATCGTGAGTTATTCCCCGTTATTTTTCATGCTCTTGATTGTGCTTGTAAAATTAGTTGCACTAGAATTTAAGAAAAATCAAAAGGAAGTGTCTGATAATATGTTGAAAGAATAATAAGCATATCGAAACTCGATTTGTTTGTAATAAAGTTGTATGTGAATTAATATCTTGAAATGTTTGAAATTGATTGATCACTTGAAAGAATTTAAACGTAACTACTAAACTTTAATTAAAGAAATTATTCATGCACTTCATATGTTGAGTCACATTGCATTCACTACTATACAATTGGTGGGACAAGTGTATAATAGTGGTGGTAGACATAACCGGTATATCATGTAAGTGGCGAGTAGGAGCCGGTAAAAACTACAAAATTGGTGGCTAGTAGGAGCCTGTAATAACTACAAGTTTTTGATGGCTAGTAGGAGCCTGTAATAACTACAAATTTTTGATGGCGTATAGGAGCCGGTAAGATCTATAAAAGTGTTTTTAAAAGCTGGGGCTGTAATTGGCCTGAATACCCAACCCCGAATGAAGGGCGTAAATTCATTCAACATATGATTCCCGGAAAGTCATATGTCTTGTATGCTCACGTGGTTGTTGCATTTCATACGTTTGAATAATAAACTTGATTGATAATTTACTTCGAGTATGAATTTTGGGATTTACTCACTAAGCCTAGTAGCTTATACCCCGATAGATATCTTTTGTAGTTCCCTTACTTATGGTTAAGGCCACATGGACCATGCGGGCAAGTAATCCCTTTTTAACATTAGAAATCTGGTTAAAGTGTAGCTCAGTATTAGCATGTTCATATGTATATAATAGATGAGTAATTCGGGGAGTTGCTCCTAAGAAGGTAAAGCCTTTGCCATGAACAAATAATTATTGTGAATCATCTTTTCTTAATGTGTTTTCATATCTCCTTAAGCTTCATAATTCCATATATGGTCCTCTAAAGTTGTGGAAGTACGCCTTACACTTGATATAAAAGCTTTTGAGAATGGCTAAGGTCGTCATACTTAAGCTTTAATATTGAGTGTGGCGGATTGTCACGTTTAGGGTACCCATTGGGGCGTGACAATGAATTCATAGAAGATCCTTTGTCTTCTGAACATATATGTTGACAGTTTATGAACGTACGCCGATGACATAAATCAAAGGCCGATGGCATAAAAGTCAAGGCTGGTGGTCATTTCATCTCGAGTCATTTTTCTTTTATATGTACGCCGGCATGTACGCCGGTAGTGTAAATACTAAAGTTGGCAATGTACATACAAACACCAGTGGCATACACAATTTCAACATAATTCTGCTAAATCAACGCTGGCTCAATGCTGCTCAAGCCATAGAACATACACCGGTAACGTACTAGCCAGTGTATAGCTATGAAATGCCATTCTTCTGCTAGTCATGTGCTTTAAACCATATGAATACTATTTAATTATCTATTAAACTTAATAAGATTAAGATTAATAAATAATTATTAATTACAATTTATTTTATAAGAAGTGTATCATTTGGAATTCATAATAACTTATGTGTGTCTTTTGGAATTCCTAATAACCTTTGAAATCCCTAGTAAGATTAGGGCAGTTAACTATGACACGGTTTCTTATAAATAGAATACAATGATCTCCCCTAGGCTTTCAACAGACACTTGCCATCACATTAGAATTACAGAGAAACTCTCTAACTCAAAAAGGAGAGAGTCCCTATTGAGAGAGATTCCTAATAAAATTTTGTAATTGGTCTAATGTGCTAGCACCCGATTAGAGATCTGATTGGAAATTCATTCGTGTGGGTACAGTAGAGCGTGTTCGCGTTTGTAACATCTTAGATCCAAACTTCTAAATTCTAAAGCATCAAAAAGGTATTTCGATCCACTCTAATTTGATTGAATCTCTTGGATCCAAAATTGGGGATTTATGGTTCGTTTTACACAAAAACTAATAATTTTCGCTACTCTTGGAAATTCCTAACTTCTTCATCATATGTCTGTCATATGATCAAAACACAAATTTACTTTAAAATTTGACTTTATAATCCTCTTATTTTATATCAATTGACACTTTTACTCTTTTTATAAATGATTTACTTGTATATTACAAAATGAATAGTAAACAAGATAATTAAATTACCGGTAGAGATAAAAATAAGCGTATACAAGTTATATATGAAATTTTTATAAGCCAATAAAGTTCTATATGATATTTTTCGAATATCTTAATATATTTCTAGTGTGAATTGTTTATCGAGATATTTTATGTCGTTTTATATGTGTGGGGGTTGGATATGGAAACTGGTCCCATAAAGGTTTGAAATGATCAAAGTTTTTTTGAATCTTATCGTTTTATGATCTATACTATATATCCGATTCATAATTCGAGTATATACTATTTTTCTAGCTTATTCGATATTTTAGGGTTCTAGAAATTTTTTGATCGAGTCTAGGTTTTGTAGGGTATAAGGTTGACTCGATTTGATTTTAGGATTCCGGTTTTGATTCCAGCTCTAAGACTTACTTATAAACTACCATAAAATCTAGGAGTTTACAAAATCATAAAGAAACTAGTATAGGGATGCAACTAGGGTGAGTTTGGGACGGGGTCATATAAAACCTGAACTCGATCAGTTGGTTATGGGGTCTCCCAAAACCCAAGAAAAACCATATAGGGTTTTCTCCATCATACCCATAACCCACCTCGATAGAGTTTTATTTAACCTAATTCCCGACCCGACTTACTCTGACAAATTTAAAGACATATGAAAAGCTATAAGATCTAATTTATCGAATCATAGTGATGAGTTGATTGTACTACAAAACATAACATATTTTTTTATTTGTGTGTGGCTAAATAAGATTTCTCAAACAAGAATTGAATCTTTCAGTGGATAAGTAGAAGCAATCGGCTAATGAACACTAAATATATCCATAAAAGCTAAATAGAAAATTAACAAATCATGGAATGTCCCATGAACACTTTGTCAATCGACACACCTCAATTCGTAAACTCTTGGTACTCAACTAATTTGGTCATTCCCTCAAAGAAAAGAAATAACAAAATATAACTGATGATGGAGAGAGGTCAAAGAGAGAGTGGATGAGCGGACTTGTAGCAGCAGTGTGTCAGTGTTGTGTTTGCATTTGTTATGTGGTTAAGGTTTCTTCTTTATTTTATTTTTACGTGACATTAAGGACTAGAGGTTGAGAAGGGAAAAAAAATAGAGAATTGAGATGACACAAATCACATAGCATTAGATTTATTAATTTTTTTATTTTATAAAATTCCTTTAATAATTATATCGGGTTGGGATTCTCATCTTGTCATATATACGACCCAAAACTCGATCCTAGTTTTAAAATGATACCCAAAATCTAACCCTAAACCCTACAGGGTTTGTATTTTAGCAGGTATGGCAGGTTAAGACACCCTATAATGGCTCACCTAGTTGCATCCCTAAACTTGCATTTATCACCCTAACAATGACACTACTCCTAATAATCTAAACTCAAAACAACCAATTTTATTTTGAAATATAGAAATAACGAGTTTTCCTTTTTTTTTTTTTAATTTGGGAGAAACTTCGTATTCAGCCATTTAGCTTTTAGATATGAAGATATTTGAGTTTCTTATGTTCCTTTTTCATAGCTTCACATTTCTTCCCAATTTCTGAGTTTTACAGTTCTCGTGTTATTTCACTTCAATGTCACAGGTTATTAAAAAAAATGGCTATAAGGAGTTATGATATATAAATTGTTTGGCACATTGACTCATTGTTTACTGTGACAGAGAGGAAGCCTGTAAGCCCTGGAAAATTTCAGTAAATAATTCCAAAATGAACTTCGAAAATAAACCCTAAAAATCACTCCAAATTAAAACCGAATTTCGATAAATCCTAAATTACGAACGAATCCAAAAATTTTCAATCTTAAAAAATCTAAAATAAAATAAGGACTACAAAAGTCCTTAAGTCCAAAAACCATTACGTAAGATAAACTGCTTACCTAATCTATAATTCATAAAAATCGGGATGAAAAATAAAACACAGTGATAATTTGCTAAAAAGCAAGTTAATCTGTAACATGACAATTTGAAGGATCAGGAAATCACCAAAGGCCAATTCCATAATTAGGTTTTGGCACGATTAAGAAAACTTCATCTGCCAATAATAAAATATAGACTTTGGAAATTCCCCAAACGACCAGATAATAATCCTAAGAGACGGAAATCACAATAAAGCCCTAACGATCAAATCAAACTCTCAAGAATTATAGAACGAGTTAGAAATGAAATCTCATAATCTTAAGAAGGAAGAATTCAAGAAACAAAATAACAAATTAGAAAATCCTTAAAGTTAACCAATTGTTCATAAAACCTTAACGAAGCAAAAAAATTCGAAAACAAAACACTATGAAGATCCTTTTTCAAAGCAAATTATAAGAATCAAGATTTCCCCAAAATCATTCCAAAAATCGATATTTGACTCAAACTCAAGAAAATCATATCTGGTAACCATTACCGATATAACTCCGGATATAATAATTCAATTCAAGATTTCCGAAAGCAATAAGAGATATTAAAGACTTATAAAAAAAAATTTGAAATAAATTTCTCAAACTACATATGTAATAAACGTAAAATCAGTTTCCAAATTGGCAAAGGTCTAAACCGGAAAATCACTCGGAAACCCTAACCGGAATACAATAGTGTAAGTCCGGCAATCTAGCGCCCCTAACTCTAGAGGCCAAAGGTAGTTTAAATATGTAGAATAGCTCGTAGTAAAATAAGTTTATTTGAAAACATAGATTGGTAAATTTTTGACCTATCTCGAACCCGTTCGGATACAGACTTCGAAAAGCGTGTCCCGGACTCGAGATATCAAAAATATACCATTAGTACCGTTAGACTCGTAATTCCACGAGATTTTAAATATACAGTTATATAATTTTTCGGGTTATAAAAGTTACAGTTATAACCTTTTTATCGTATTTTCATTTCTACCGGTAATTGATTATCTTTTGCACTATTCATTTTATTTCATTACACAATTTTATTATTATTATTATTATTATTATTATTATTATTATATTATTATACCCTGGGTTTCCTAGTAATCAAGTAAACTTCGGAAACCGGAAAATGAAACCCTAAATCAGTTTAGCTCAAGCTTTGTGAGAAAGACCGAGATACCCTAATTCCGGCTTTTCCTCGTTTCCAAATAAGAAACTTTTATAAGCAAAATTAATTTTGTATATAGTTCTTGATTATATTTCAAACCAAGAAAAGATCAGATTTCGAGAAAATTTCAATTCCGGGTCATCCCGAGACCCATTATAGAAAAGCGTGCCCCGGAACTAGAATTTCAAAAATTTCTTTATGAATATCATTTGAATCGAAATAAAATAAGGATTTCAAAAATATATTTTTCATAATTTTCCGGCTTATGAAAAATACAGTTATAGCCTTTTTATTCGTATTTCATTCTACCGGAAAAATCAAATTGTCTTGTCAACTATTCCTCACTATTCAAAAAGTACAACCTATGACTACCTATTAGCTACTCTACAAGCCTAACCCTTACCATCACTCAAATCAACTCCTTCTTTCCATAACTTTTGTCCCTTAACTTCCTTACAACTCTTAACAATTTCACATCAAGTTAAATCAATCAAAACAAAGTCAAATCAAACTTTTTCTTTCCCCCCTCATGAATAGTGATGGACGAAATTGCCCCCCCCTTCAATGCTCCATTTGAATTTTCTTTTACTTCTTTAACCTAAATCCACTCCATATATAAGCTATCTTTTCTCTCTCTCTCCTCATTCTTTCACTTTTCCATTTTCACAAAGGAAAAAGCTCTCAAAACACTCTCTTTTCTCTCCTCTCCACTCCCTCTTTTCCTCTTTGGCCGAAACTTTAAGGCTCCCCCACATACACACACAACTTCCATTCTTCTCTTCATCTTCCATTTACCTTCAAGTAAGTAAAGTTCCATTACTTCCAACATGAAACTTTGTTATGGCTAAGTGATTTTTGGATATCTCAACTCCATGTTCCCATGATCTTTAGTAGGAACAATGAGATATCAAAACAAAAATCCCGAACCATTACAAAGTAGATCTATCTTTTAAAGAAGTTTCCATACCAAAAGCTTTACTTTTATCCATCAAAAAGTCTTTTAAACAAAGGATCTTTTATAAAAATATGGTTTTTTATGTTTTCAAAACTCATTTAAGCACTTGATATAGATCTATCATTTTACTACTCTTATTCATGTAGACATTTAAGATCTCATCTTCATTTTGAGTTTATGTGCATTCATAGTTTTTAATGCTTTTGTCTTTAGTAAATCATCTTCCTAGCATATAGATCTATGGTTAGATAAGTTAATAAAGTCAAAAAGGAAAACACTTTTCAAAATATGAACTTGGTAAATTCGGATCACTTTGAAAACCTAGGTCAAAAACACTTTTATCAACTTCTAAACATGTATTTTACAAGAGAAATGAAGCCTATGGGTAATAGATAATGTTTGGTAGTATTTTTCATGAGTCTAAATGAGATTTTTCTAAAGAAAATGTTGGAAACAAGAAATGAAGTCCAATAGAAGTTTTGAACTAAAAGTCATATAGATGAAATTCGTAATAATGGATGTAGGGTTAGAAAACACTATTTTTCCAACTTCAAAAATGATATTTTCTTAAACAAATGAAGTCCTTAGGATATGAGTATAATAAATACTTAAAGTTTTGAGTATAAAATGTATTTTTCTCAAAGGAATCAACTTGAAAGTGGAATTTTCTAAATTCGGATTTTTGGAAACCCCATAGTAAAAGACCCACTTAAAAGTTTATAAATGTGAATTTTATTAAAGAAATAAAGGCTTAGGATATAACTAATATAAGGGTCAAAATTTCTTTAAAAAGTAGAGTTTTTCTAAAGAATCCATGTAAAATGTAGATGTGGTCAAGTGTAGTAAATTCACTTACTAAACTTTGGTATGAAATGGTTTCTAAGAAAAGTTTATTTTCAAATTCTTTAAACTAAAAAGTATAAGAACATAGACTCATTAGAATTCATATCATGACATTCATGATAGGGAAAATCATTACCATTGCATTTAGTTTCATTTTACACTTAGGAATCTCAAGTGCATTCATGAAAACCGCATTTTCGGAATTTATTACCGCTGTACAGATCTGATCCCTCAATTCCGAGGCTTAGATATTTTCAAAACTTGATTTAAACTTCGTATTTAGAAAGCTCTTCCGAAGTAGATAGAAATCGATATAAAATTTGCGAGATTCCGAGTTAAAATGACCAAGTTATGGCCGTTTTAAGTTGGAATTCCGCTTAGGACGCGAATTACGAATTTGATAAGTTCGTATGAAGTCGTTGGATTAGTTTGAGTTGAAATACTGATTAGAGTATTTCTTCCTTTTTAGGTTATCCCGAGTTCGACGATTCCCTACCACCGGATTATATTACTAGAAGACCGGTGATCCAATGCGTGTGAGTTTTTCTTCCCGATTCATTTATTGTATGTGCTTGTGAAGTAGTGCACTAGAATGTAGGACAAATGAATGGAATATGAATAATGGGGAATGATGGGAAATTATATGTTGATGATGATGTGAGAACTCAAATTAAGAATATCGAAACCGGGTGTTAAACTTTGATTGTATAGTTAGTTATGATGGATTGTCTGATAAATTGATTGATCGCCTAAGTAAATTGGCTTAATCAACTATTTGAGTTAATGATAAATTAACATGTGCATATCACAAGGGAATGGAGCATGAGCATTTGTAGGTTAGTCGTGAACCATAAACGACATCGAATAATCGTAGGTTAGTCGTGAACCATAAACGACATCGAATAATCGTAGGTTAGTCGTGAACCATAAACGACATCGAATAATCGTAGGTTAGCCGTGAGCCATAAACGGGATATTGTCGTACCGCAGGATTCGTTAATCTGCTAACCCGGGATGGAGGGCGCAATTCCATCCACATATGATTTCCGGTTGGTCATATGTATGTTGAACTCATGTGTTTGATGCATACACTTGCTTGATTAATAACTTGGTTGAATTGTTGTGACATAAATGTTTTTGTGGGAGATTACACTCACTAAGCTAGTGTAGCTTATACCCCAATAGTTGTTTAAATGAGCAGGTTATTCCAAGAATGCTAAGTGGGGACCAAGATGGTTGAAGTCGAGAATGACTTCGAGATTCCGGCAAGATATGAGAATGCTTGAAGTTTTGGCTAAGCTTTATGATTCGCTTTGTAATAGTTTTATGTAGTGAAGTCTTGGGATGAATGTAATTGAAGTTTGATGAACTGTATTTTGAAGTATAGTGTTTTGTATTTGGAGTATAGTGGATTGTATTTCCTTTACATTGTTACTCAATTGTATCAACATAAAATGTATCATTCCGATTTGTCTCCTTTATGTGTTAGACGCCTTGTACATAGTATGGAAGCCTTTGCGTGACTGAGGTGGTCATTCTCAGGCTTTAATATTGTGTACGGCGGACTGCCACGTTTAGGGTACCCTTCGGGGCGTGACAAAGCCCTCAAATAATCACCCAAAAGAGAAGCAAAGATTTTTCCTGATTCATCCTCTTCTGCTGGTTCTTTCCAAACCTAACCATCTATTCACGAAGGTACATGCTACTTGTGTGGAACGTGTTGGAATTGTAAGGTAATTTCTATTGTAAATTGTAATAGATAAATATGGAGATGTTTAGAAGGTTGCTTCAAATACAAAGCTATGAATTTGCTGAATCTAGCAAAATGGGTTTTCTGAATGCATAAAACTATAGAACACTATCATTTGGGGATGATATTTTTTTCTGTATTTTTCAATGATGATTGATGTACGCATGCATGCATATATTATATTATATTATATGAAATGCGGTTGTTACACTCGTTTATAAACAATTATGTATATCACGGATAATAATGCAAGTTAACAAATAACCAACGTATCCATCCATTAACTAGTTGTTTGAAACATGCTTCTGAAGACCTCCTCTCTATAGATAAGGACTTTAAACCTCCTCGGGGTTTCTGATTTACTTGTCAAAGACACGGATTAGTTTATTGGGACTTTGAGTAGGTCTATTCTTTAAAAGCTAAAGGCACCACATTAATTTCCGGTTCCCACTATTTAGTCTCGTTGTCAAAGGGATCAATCTAATTGATGCATACACCAAGGTTTCCTCATCCATCAATTACATCAACCGACTCAGTTCCTCTATAATTGCGGTATCATTTGTTCACAAAAGAGGCAGCCAAACATAAAACCAAATATGTGGGAAGACAGACGAAAGAAAAAAGAGTGCCACTAGAAGATTTGGTAGATATGGCCCAAAAGTTAATTGAATCAGTATAAGCATCAGCAAATTTGGCAATATCGGCAAATGGCTTACGAAAAGGGGCCTCCTGCCAAGATTTTCACTCTGTCTTGACATAAAATGATAACCATCTAAAAGTTGGCTAATGACCCTCCAAACGTGTACAGGACAACTATTGCAAAATTATTCAATAAGTCACAGCTCTCAGACAAAGCTTCAAGGCACATAATAAAAAGACCCGATAGCTAATGAGTTAAAGCAATACTCCTACGTGTACAACTGTATCTATACCTTTAGGAGATATTTGTCGTAGTTAATTTCACTAAAGTATAGACTCCAAGTAATAGTTATAATGTCTCCGTTTGAACTCTAACATGCTACCATATGTTCGATCTGCCACTCCAATGAAGAGAGCCTCTGTGTCCGGGCTAAAGGATATTCCAGCAATCTCTCCAAACATATCGATCTCTTGCCCGCTAGTATATCCAGAGAGTGTGTCATACACGTGGACAAAGTCTGCAGGCTCTGCTATAGCCAAGAACCTTCCATCATTTGTGAATTTCACGGCTCGGATTGCACCCATCCTTCCTTTAAGTACGGCAAAGGATGCGGATAAATTCCTTATATCCCATAGCCTGCAAGTCGTGTCTTGGTTCCCAGTAGCCAAAATTCTTCCATCTGGGTGCCAAGCCGAAGCAAATGAGTAGTCTAGATGCCCTCTTAAAATCTCAACTTGCTGCAGTTGCAATAAGCAGCCTAAAGAAGTTAAAAGACATTCACATTACAGGAAAAATGGGATGGATGGAATAATGATATACCTTTCCCGATTGTGCATCAGCAATTACACAGTCAGCACTGTCACCAAGGACTGCAAGTAATTTCCCATCTGGATTAATGGACGTATGCTGTAAGGTAAATCATGGATCATTTGAGAAAGATGTTTGTGGAAGGAATACACATCATATCTTCTCCATAATCAGTAAATTTTGAACACCATTCCCTTACATTTACAGACCAATCAAAGGAGAATCTACTCAGACAAGTGAAGTCCTCTGCATCAAAAACTCTGACTTGAGCATCATTGTTAGCAGCGATTACCCTCAGTGAACTGCTGCAGTGCAAATAACTAATCATGTATTTTTCGTAATAACGAATCTATAACTTGTTTAATGTAGTACACTCACCCTCCTCTTCGGTACACATCCACAGCATTTGTGATGGCATTTTCTTCTGCTGTAATTTTGGCACAAAATGCTACTCCATGATGATTTATGAGCTGCCCAAATTTATCTTGGAATGAAGTCAAAAGGATTGAAATTATGCCATCAATCTTTCAGTTCATTCTCTTACCTTGCAGATAAGTTCGCCCTGGAACCCCCCTGCAATTAATAGGTTCTCTTTTACAGCCATGGTACTTATTTGCACCCTGGGAAGTGAATGATTCAGCGGGTCAGGGTTATTCTGCAAACAATTGAACCTCAAGTGATTCAGACGATTGAAAATTGACTTAGTTCTAAGGTTAGTGGTCTGAAAATTATCTTCATACTGTGGAATGATCAATGGGTTTAACTGCATTGAGTACTTCCTTCCCCCTCCTCAACAGCGATGACCAGTGCATCACAGAATAATTCTGCATAAGGTACACATCGTGCTTCGACGTTGCCCAAAGAAGATTCCTGAGCTGATGGCAAAACATATACAGAAAGATGGTGCATTAATATTGTCCCTTGAGATTGAAAATAAAAAGGCCATATGCAAAGATTATTGTCATCTGAGGAAAGGGAAAAAGGGAACCATTTGATGCTCATAATTACTTAACATGAATATTATATATGTGTGTGTGCGCAAGCATGTGCGCTCTCAAAATAAGCAGGTCTAAGCAATATATTTTACAGCTAAATTTTTACTCTCATAAAGATAAACCGCCCAAAAAAAAAAAGAATAAAAAATTAAAATGAAATGAGATGAATTCATAGTTCATCACATCTTTGAAGATATTAAGTTGGAAGATTTAACATAGGAAAAGTCTTGAATGAGAGAAAATAGATATTTATTTATTTATCAAGGTTGAATAATAAAATTTCTATTTCAAATTGTTCTGGATCTTCAAAAATATAGAAAGACAATCAGTTAAAGCCAGCTAGATGCTACTTTGGTTCTTTAATAAACAAAATTGTCCAAGAATAATTTTCAGAATTATTGTGAAAACTCAAAGCCAACTCTTTATATTTGATTACAGGGATAAATTATGGTGTCTGCAAAAAGATATTCTCAAATTTGAAGGCCCAACAATTCCACCTCCTTTAGGCATAAGGGCAAATTGAAGCTCTTTCGAGCTTTTTATCTCAATCTATTTCTGTCTAAGCTTTATCCCAAATATTTGTCGTATAGTATGATGAATGCAACTAGATTGTCTCTTAAGGCCGATGAATCCCCTGACAGATGGCTCTTATACAAAGTTGTTGCAAGTCCAAGTTTGGGATCTAATCAAAAGTCATCATTAAGCCATGGTGAACACCAGAGTTTGAGGAACTAAGGCTTTGAAAGCTCATTAGAAATATCCATCCAAACTCATAAACTACTCTTAAACTTTCTAAGCTGTCAAGACTAGCTTCTAAATAATTTATTATTTGCTCTACCATTGATATTTGATGATAGTGGTAGATGATAAATTTTATGTTCCCTAAATAACAGAAGACCAAAACTCTAACATCTTATAAATGCATGAAGTAGAAAAAATAAATAAATAAATAAACAAGATATAATCTTTATGTCCTAACTCCTAGATCTAAACGATAACCAAAAAATATCTGTAGCAGTTTATTAGCAGAAAGTCCGTGATCTGATTCTACTAAAGAACAGAAGCAAAATTTAGGATCTTAGAACACCAGGTAGTGCATGTAGCTAAAAAAGATGATTTGTGAAACCTCTATTCTGGGAATTGTAGAAGTTATATAACGTCATAAATAAAGCACCAAGAGCAACGCCCTTAGGAAGCGCAGTACCAACAAATAGATAGCCAAATAGATAGCCAAACATACATTTTAGCAAGGCCTTCATGATGTTGTTTCATTAAAATGATACAATGAATGGAGGACTATTACCTGAAAATGCACAATAGTCGACTTGACAAGCCTTGTATTGAAGTGAAAGTCATAGAAAGTTTTTCCCTCTTCTACATGCAGACACTCCTGTTGATAGAAAATAGGTTTTGCCACATGGGGAAGAATGATCATTCTTAGACCAAAAACATGAATTCTTCAGTGCAAGTACCCTCTAAACAAGTAAGCCAATGCCATCCATACTAAAAAAAAAAAAAAAAAAAAAGAAGTGCAGGCAAAACAACTGAAGTAAGTTTCAATATTAAACACACTAATTGTCCAAGAAAGTAATTCCTGGATTCCAAGAGACTACACAATCAGTACATAATTTCTGCAACTGTATTTCAATCATATAACAACTTTCAAATACGAAAGAAAGGCGTTCAACATCAATAGAGCTTACAAGCTAGTTAGTTGAAAAATAAATCAAACATGCTTCCTTAATTATTGATTCAAATCAAGGTAAATTTCCTCATAATAAGTGATTCTGAAATCAGAAAAAAGGTCCACGTCATAAATTCTGAAATCAAACACCCCCCGCCCGCCCGCCCGCCCGCTTATTAGATGAAGTTTCCATAATCAACCTCCTACAAAAATTCTCATGCATTCATTAGAAAAACACACTTACCAAGGAGTGGGAAAATGTCTAACCAGCTAAATCAAACCAAAATAAAGCGCAGAACATGATAAACAAAACTAAGAATTATACAAACATTTGTCCCGAAAAATTTAATATGAATAACAATCAAGTCGTAATCCAAACTTAATCAAATTTTTTTTTTTCCATTTTTCTCATAACATTCGCTTTAGTATAGGTTATGCACTTTATCGTTCGGTTTATATGCACTTAACCACCTATCTTTGAGATAGAACTTCTATCTTTTAAATCTTTACAGAAGTACATTTGAACTCAGAATGGATCGTTGTACCATTGATTTTAAGTATTTTTCAAATTTTAATATTTTTTTTATTATAGGGGAAAGGGGAAAAGAAAATCTAAAAATCCAAACTTTCGAAAAATAATTCAAAATATCGTGAATTGCACTCACGATTCCATTTCGTGCAAGGCATCTCACAATTCCTTCAGCACCCAGCACATTCTTCTTCTTCTTTTTTCCTCCCCCAACCAACCAACCTCCTCTATCTCTAGCCTAGCGAAACCCAATCTCCACTGCAGTCACGAAGTTGACTTGCTGAAACCCATCCTCTTTCGGCGAATGCCAAAACCACTGCAACCCAATCTCCACCCCATAAACACCAAGATCCATCAATTACCAATCCAAAACTCCAAACACATACCCAACAAGCCATATCCATGGCGAACCAAACACCATCTGCGAACCAACCACCATCGTGTATAAGGAGGCAGAGGAGGTGAATGACGATAGAATTTGCGGGCAAAGGATGGAATTGTGACTCGAGTCACGACTTTAAATCAGGTATTTTTGGGATTATTTTTCGGAAGTCTGGATATTCTTTTATTTTTGTATTTTTTTTCTTTCTTTTTCCCTTCTATTATATTTATCCGAAGACAAGATAAAAAGTAAAAAAAAATGTAAGAATTTTTTAAAAAATATATATATAGGGTCTAAATTATTTTTTTATAAAAAAATTACGAAAATGGCATCTAATTGAAAATATAATAATCTAAAAATAAACCAAATGAAGAAAGAAAACCTAAACGATCATTTTAATATATGAACCAATTTTTTAAAGATATAATTTTATTAGGATTGTATTAAACTTACCTTTTAAAAAATAAATTTACTACAATTTAAGCTTATCTTTTAAAAAATATTAAATTTAACTTGCTTTTTTTCTTACCATTATTTTCAACCCATGGGACTTTTTTTTTTTTTTCCTTTATACCAATTACCAGCGGCAAATATTTATCCAAGTTCTATATTTTTTTTTTCCCCTCTAGTGCCAGGATATACATTTAGAATCATTTTCTTTTCTTTTTAGTACTTTTATAAAGTACTTTAGGAAAAGGTCCAAAGGCCCTAATCCAAGTGCATAAAGAATCTTCAACCGGAAGAGAAGTTTCAACTTAACAATTACACTTTTAGACAAATCATTGCATTTGGATTGTTAATAATAATAATAATAATAATACTAATTTTAAAAAACAAAAAAAGAGAGAGAGACAACCTTATCGAGGTCATGGCGAGACTGCGAAAGGTTTTCGTAGTTCTTATACTGCTTCAATCTGGTTTCACGGTATTTATCTCTAGTGAAATGAAGCCTCTCCCATGGAATTCCTTGTATACTCTTCCTTGCCTTGCCTCTATTGCGGACGTATCGCTCTTACACTTATTACTCTATCAAATTCACATCAAAAAATCATTATTTCTCAGCTCATGAAAATTATAATCCCTTCTCGACGTTTTTGTCCATATCATATGCTGACTGAAACGTGACAAGCTTTTTGAGAGTTAATTTTCACAAACCACAGCAGCATGTGTTAGACATAAACATGCACAATATATATATATATATATATACAGCTTTATGATCCGGGAAACTATAGAAAGTTTGTGGGATCAATATAGAAGATCATACCAATTCAAATGGACCTTCAAAATCAGAATCACCAGAATGAGGAGATTCATCAGCTTCGTTCAACAGGTCATCGTCGTCATCGAAGTCCTGATAGTCATAGCCATCGTCAATATAGTATTCAAGGTCTTCATTTTGGAATCGCTCCATTAAGCTGCAGTTATCAATATCAACAACTTTCACTAACAACCAAGCTGAAAAAGAGAAGGAAAAAAAAAAAAAAAAACAAAACAAAACAAAGAAAGACTGTTTTATACGAGGAAAGTTATAATAAGAAGTAAGACTGAAATTTTATTAATTTATTTTGAAAAAAAAAATAACGCAATAGATACGTATGCTAACAAATAAATCAAGTTTAATAACTACACATGACAATTATTAAAGTGAGAACATACCTCGGGAGAAATTTTTAGTTGAAAGAAATTATTATTACTCTCACATTAATATGGATAATATCTAGCGTTAAGAAAAGATCAAACAAAGGCCAAATACGATTGGGCTGCACTGTGCACCTACACCGACACCGACACCTTGTACGTGGAGGTGATTTTTGGTGGCAGCACTTCAACTATCAGTCTCTACTTGAAATTCACCAAATACACACAAATAAAATGATGACAACACCCTATATATGTTTCTTTATTGTTGTGTGTGCAACGTGGCAAACACCAAATCTTTTCTACTAGCTTTAAATTTTCGTTGGGTTAAGTTAACATGCTATCACGAATAACAAATATTATTATTGAAATGAAAAAAAAAAAAAAAAAACACCATTCGCAACGATTAATTCATTACGTAAAAGGCGGGGAAAAAAAAAAGAATAGATAAAAGAAAAACTATAGAGGGGATCTTAGCAAGTAGCATTTACCGAAATCAAATATAGGCTATTTAGACCATAAATGCAACTGATAAAAGAACAGCGATATACCTTCTTATTTTGAATTGATTAAAGAGGAGACGGAGACAAAGAGAGAAAAATAGAAAAGACAGATGAGTGTTGAAACAGTCAGTTAAGGTAGTTGTTGTTGTTGTTGTTACGGCAGGTAAGAAAAAATGTTCTCTGGAAACAAACGGAAAACTAAATTTGTTGTGCTTGTTTGCTGGTGTATGCGTGATTTCCAAGTCAAGAGGAGAGAATCTGTGGATACTTATAGAATTCGGGGAGAGAGAGAGAGAGGGAATCAACTCCGCGTGGGTCCGGAACCATTGTTGAAAAAGAAATAAAATAAGATGAGAAATCGGGATGTTCAAGTATTTGAATTGTCGGGATTCTGCTCCCGACCTCCACGTAGCATAGTCAAGATTAGGTCAGTTATTTATTGGATTTCAAGCTGTTGGATTCTAATTGGCTACGGAGAAAGAAATAGGGCACCTTTTTATTACATTATCAGACAAGGATAAGATTCTAGACTTCTGCTACGTAATTAGGTTGGACAACAGGTCTAACATGTCCATATAAGTTCACCTGCATGGGAATACGACGTGATAAAATTGAAGAATTCTAAAGTCATATTATGCTCTTTACGGAATCACCACTTTTATATATCAGTAAATGGTTTAGATTTTTATTTGTGCTTGATTAGACCATTTTATTACTTATTTTATCAGCTGTTATATTGATTTCAACAGATGGATGATAGAATAAAAGACCCCATTGACTGTTAGAATTATTAAGATTTTCTAATCAATGTAATAATCTTGTTAAAAATAATAGCATCATCATGCCCTCAATAGATCTATCAATTTGTTGTCTATTGAAAAAACATTCATGAACACTTTCATAATGTCTTCCACAAAATCTTGAAAATTTTCAGCATGCATTTTTAAAAAGCGACATGTGCATTATATAGGCAAAAGGGCATCTGCCTGTAACAAAATATCCCCTATGGGCACATGAAAGTGTTCTTTTCCTCGTCTTTTAAGGCAATTAGAATTTGGAAAAATCTAAACATGTCATCCTGGAAACAGTACTAAATGTGACCAGCCAATTTCTCCAGCATCTTATCTACAAAAGGTCAAAGAAAATGATCCTCACCAGTGACACGGTTTAGTTTTCTATAGTCTATATAAACTCTTCAACCCATTACCCATCCATATTGATTCAATTCATTTTTCTTATAAGGGACCACAATCATGCTTCTCTTCTTGGGCATTACTTGCACAAGACTTACCCAAGAGTTGTTAAATATCAGGTAAATCATGTCTACATCTAAAAGTTTAGTCAATTATCTTTTAACCACTTCTTTCATATTTCGGTTTAATCTTCTTTGCGGTTAGACAATAAATTTGTGATTTGTCCTTCAGCTAAATTTTATGAATGCAAAATGAAGGATCAATACCCCAAATATCAAATATTTTCGAGTTATTGCTTTTTTATGCCGTCTTAACACTTCCAACTATTTAACCTTTCACTCCAATTTGAGGTTAGCATATATAACCATAGGTGGCTTGATCTTACAAAAAGGTTTACTCAACTAAGCAATTGCTTTAATTCCAAAAATAGTGACTCTTCAATCCATCGCTTTAATCTAGCTACTTTTGTCTCATCCATCTCTTCCGTCTCTTGATTTCTTGTTACTATTTCAGTAATGTTCAACTCATCTACTATGAATCTTTGCTCTGGATCTTCTAACCATGCCTTTTCTCTTTGTACAAGACATTCTTCAATAGTCCTCATATAGCACTTCTTGCATGTAAGTTTCAATAAGAATGTTAAAGGTATCTAGGAAATTACATAAATCATCCTTTTTTTTCATAGGATGTTTAATAACTCTAGTTACTTTGAATGTCACTTCCTTGTCTTCTACTCTCAATCTAAGCATCCTATCTCTAACATTTATGATTGCTCTAGCAATCATTAAGAATAGTCATCTTAAAATTAAAGGTAGTTCAACATCTTCTTCTGTATCTAAAATTACAATGTTAGTAAGGTATAGAAATTGCTTTTTACCAACTTATCTTCAATATTTCTTTAGAACATTTAATAGATTTATCAACTAATCATAGTCTCATGTATGTTTGATTCAATTTTCTTAAACCAAATTCCTTCACTTTGTTATATGGCATCAAATCGATATCAGTCGCTAAATCAATTAAGGCCTTATCTACTGAAAAATAATCAATAACACAAGGAAAAGAAAAATTCTCCATCTTCTTTATCATTTTAGGTAGCTTGATTTATAAAATCGCTAAGCATTTCTCATTTAACATAATTTTGGAAACTTCATCCAACTTATTTATACAAGAAAGCAGATCCTTCATAAACTTCTCATACTTTGGCATCTGCACTAAAGCTTCCACAAGAGGTTTTAATATGCAATTGCTTAAGTTCAAGAAACTTACCATATTACTCCTCATTTTGTGCTTTTTTTCCAATCGTGTAGGATAAGAGATTTGAGGTCTATCCTCCTTGACCTTTTTAGGTTGCATACCTTCCTTTTTGAGCTCCTTCTTTTACTCTATTAGTTATGGTTATGATGATTTTAGTATTGTCTCTTCCACTACAATTGGTTATGTTCGTGAAGCTTTATAGTGGTTGCACAGATGGTGTCACGCCCTAACGAGTACCCTAAACGTGACAGTCCATCGTACACAATATTAAAACTTAAGAATGACTACCTCAGTCACTCGAAAGTTTCTATATCAGTACAAGGCATGCATTCACATCAAAGGGAGACCGATGAAGTAATGCATTTTAAGATATTGGCAGCAGAACATACAAAATAACACTTAATATATTGTATTGAAATATAAAGTTTTACATCTTCTAAGGGGAATTCCCTGATAATAACAACATGGTTCTAATAAAGATGAAATAACTAAAGCTAGAAGATTTTAGAAGAAATCTACTCTTAGACTTCAAAACAGAATTCTTCCAAAAGCTTCCCAAAATAAGAATTCTACCAGGGTGATCAAGATGGTCTCAGGTGCAAAAAGGATAATCCTGCAATATCAAAAGTCTATAAGAGTATAAGCATAACTAGCTTAGTGAGATATTCCTTACGCAAAAGTACTCATAACAAGCAATCAACCAAGTTTATTAATCAAGCATATGAAATGCAATAACCATATGATTAAACATTACATCCGACTATCCGGTTTCGTATGTATGATGGATTTACCCCTCCATCGGTGGTTAGGGAATGCTTTGCACTAGGTCCCAAACGACCTCCTTAAAGTTGCGCACTTCTTGGGATTCCACCGAACCGTACTACTAGTCCCTGGGCTTTCCTTACCCAAAGCGATCGATCCGGCTCGACTACAACTTGAGACCGTATTCCCTGAATGTCCTAAACTCTCAAGGTTGCAACAAGGCAGCTTACCTTTCCAGTCCCACGCTGAGGAGTAGTAGCAAAATTTCGGAATGATATTCTAAATGATATGCATGAGCAATTTATTATATGGGGATTTCAATATGATATTAAATCATTTAAAGCGATCAAACAATATTTGCACACATAACAATACATACATGGAAACATTTATATTAATCACAAATCGGGTTCCGATATACTTATTGTTTATTGATCGCACACAATAATTCACATACATAATTCCCATGATATCCCACATGCATATCAATTTTATCTTTTCCTAACATCTAATGCTCTATTCTACAAGTACATGTGCGAATACATAAGCGTAAATGAAACTCACTCGTCCATGGCGTTTCTTTTAGGAGTCGAAGTAATCTTCGGGAAGAGAAGATCTTGGTCCTCGACACCTAAATAAAAGAAATGCCCGAAGTGAGTATTTCATCCAAGATCCACTCAATTCTCTAATCTATCATATTGAATTCGTAAAAATCGTATGAATGGAAATCCCAACTTAAAATGGTCATAACTTGCTCATTTTAACTCAGAATTTCGCATATTATATACCGATTTCTATCTACTCAAAAAGATCTATCTATTTCTAAGGTTATTTTTATCAAAAGAAGTTATTTGGGTCTCATAAAAGTAACGTACAGATTTGATACGAAAATTTCAATTTCAAAACTTAAGTTTTCAAACTTTTTTCCATTCAAGAATTATTGTACAAAAATATAGATAATTGTATGGTTAAAAAATCATTTGAATACATTTATATGGACTCAAACCATATGCATGAATTTAGTGGTATTGTCTTAACAATGATTTTGTAAAACAAAATGTCTTAAAAGGGAGAAAAGCAAAGACTTTGAAAATCTCCTTTTTAATTTTGTTTGGAAAATTTATTAGTAAGTGTTTCCTTCTTTTAACTCCATTTCTTAACTTTGAAAATAATTACATTTTCAAAAGAAATTTTTAATCTTTTAAGATTCCCATAAATTTATTTCTAGTGTTTTGGAAAACATAGTTTTTCTAAATTTTATGGTTATGTGTTCTAAAGTTTTTCTAAAGTTTGATCCACTTTAAAAGAATAATATCAATAATTTTGTAAGTTGTTTATTGTTTTTAGTTCCTAAGTAAAGCTTTTCCTTAGAAATGTTATTCTTTAATAATTTTATAAAACTTATCTTAACCTTAATATGTTGATGAAAACTTTACATATGAGTTTAAGAAAACCTTCGATTAAACAATGAATTAAGTTTAAAGAAACTTTCTTATTTTATTGGTTTGAAAAGAGAGTTTGTAATAACTTTACTTTATGTATTTCTTGATAAAGTCACATATAGTGTTATTACTAAAACTTGAGCTAAACTTATCTAATCTTAAAAAATAGTTGTTAAGATAGAAATTATTCCTTATGTGACAAAATTTATTTTTAAAGAGAGTTCATTTTTATTACTTAAGAAAACTCATTTCCATTATGGTTGAGACAATATCAACATGTTCATGCATGAATAGGAATATGTAACTATGGGTAATAAAACAACATAGTAAAATTATATGAGAGCATAAAAGTAAAGTCAAGTATTGGGAACCTTAGCTTCATCAAGGTATCCTGGGATTAAGAATAGACTAGTCCTCAAATGAAAAAAAAACCAAAGAAAGAAAATTGTTTTGACTTGATATGGACAAGTTTAAGACTAGAAAGACTAGCATTGATAACAACATGAAATAAATAAATTGCATAACTTGAAAGTAAATAAATAACAAATGAGCTTATATGTTCTAAATAAATATATATACATAATACTTTATATAAGTTAGATTATAAACAAATAATAATAACAAAAACAAAAACAACATAATAATATAAAGAAAAGAATAGAAACATGAACAAAAACAAAACATGAATAAATTGTTGCTTCTTTAACTCTCATAAGTCTAAGAAACATACACTAAACTCATGTTAAGTTGTATGAACATGATGAGTATATGAAAGAAACTTTTACTTAAGGTTATGTATTTGTTGAAGAAGAAAAAAATGGGTTGTAGTAATATGTGGGAATGGGTTTCCTATAGAAAAGAGAGAACTTGAGAGAGATTTTGAGAGAAGGATTTTATGGAGTGATTTTGGTAGAGTTTTAGTATGAATTATGTTGTGAGAATGAATGGAAGAGGGATGGGGTATTTATAGAGTTTTGGAGTGGAAATTAGATGTAATAAAATAAATTAGAAAGGAAAATAAAATGGAATTGATGAGAGAGGGAGAGGCACCGGTTTGGCTTGTGTATGGGAAAGAAATTGATTTATTTTGTTTGTTTTGTAATAAAGAAAGTAATATGTAAAGTGTGATGTGATTAAAGTTGTATGGCAAAGGTAAATTGTAAGGTATAGGTATGGTAGAGTGTAAGAAGAAAGTATAAGAAAAAGTAGAGATAGATGAATAGTAATAAATAGTAGACAAGTACTATAAATAGTAGACTAGACAATTAAAATATCGATAGTAAAGAAAAAACTCGTAAACGGCCTATATTTGATATTTTTAGTTATCGAAAAATTCTAAAACTGATATTTTTGAAAACATTATATTTTTACGAATCTAGTGGTGTTGTCAGAATATTTTCACTATCCGGTGCACCGGGGCACGTTTTTCAAAAACTGATCCCGTTTGGATCCGAAGGACACTTGAAAATTACGAATCTAATATTTTTAAACTTTCCTATGTTATTACGAACCATATTCCATAATTATTTCAATTTCGTTCTCTAGGGTTTAAGAACACGGGATTGCCGAATCTAAATTCACTAGACTAATAAGAGAACTAGGTTAATTTTTGGGTTCTAGTTTGACTTCCAGTTCTAGGGTTTTCTTATAAAATCGAAAAATCTAGGGGCTTACAGATGGTTACACAATACCCTATGGTTTTTCCCTCTACTAAGTGTGACTACTTTGATCTGCTCATCACTTTCAAGAGTTTATTTTTTTACAGCTACTTCCTCTACAAAGGCAATCGGATGTCTTTTTTGATCTTCTAAACTCTTGACAGAGTTCTCTTGAAAAACTAAAATACCTTGATTGTTGAATGAAGGGAGCTTACAATCTTATTTTGATGTGAAAATACATTGCACAAATGTTCAATGACTTAGCTAAGTTGCACTTAATAAAGAAATTATGTTTGAAATGTGTTAATATGCAATATATGTATTTATGTTTGTTTTATGCTATGTTTTTAGCAGAATTGTGCAAGGAGATTGCATTGGCTCGCCAATATAATCTTTCTCAACGTGATAACATTCTAGTGTGATCAAAGTTTGCACTAGCTCACCAGTACACAATGAAACAAGAGAAATCTAGGATCAAAAGAAATCGTGGGTAAGAGCGTGACCGTGACTTGCATGGGTAAGTCGATGGAATTTTGTACCAGCAAGCTAGTGTGTGGAAAACTAGCGTTGGACATATTTTTATCCTACTGTTGGAGAAGATTTTTAGGGTTAATGAATAGCTTGTTTTGTATGCTTATAATTAGAAGTGTTATGGTGTTTTTGTGATGGATAGTTGAGCTTATTTTGTTGAGATTATGTTGAAACATTCTCTCAAATTTGTATTTGTATTAGATTAGTGAAAGTGTGAATAGTGTCATAATGTGTTTAGATGAAAATGTTATAAGACGCTATTCACATATTTGTTCATGAGTGTTTTAGTGAAGTCTTCATGTGTGTCCCACTGAGGGTACGTCTGGTTTGCAGCTCTTGAAATCCATTCTTAGACCTACCGGTGACCGGCTTTCACGAGACCTTTTTGATCTACACATGGTAAGCTCTATTGGATGGTGTCTTATCAAAGCAAATCTTGTACTTGATAAAATTAGCAAGAAAGACCTGCCTTTCCTCAAAGAAGTCCTTTTTGTGAGGCATTGGTGAAGTCCTCTTGTTTAGGCATTGTGTGTAGCTTCTTGGTAACATGTTCGTTGAAATGAATGAATGGTATGAAATCCTCCTTGAGTGAGGCAATGTGGACTGTAGAGACTAGGATGCGGGTCGAACTCCACGTTAAATATCGTGCAAGCTTTCCTTCCCTTATCTCTTTATTATTATTGTTAAAATTACATGGGATGGAATTGACAAAAGAGATAATAGTTGCTTAAGTAAGCTTAAAATCGATTTAGAAACCAACCTTGTAGCTTCCAAATGTGCGTAATAGCTTAGTGATGCCTAGGTTATTTTTCATTGATACCTTTAAATTGATTAATTATCTTTTCATTAGAGTCTACAAACTTTTTCTTAAACTTTAAATCACTTGTAGACAAGTCATGTTGGCTCTTTCTTGCATGACTATGCATGTTGTAGTGACAATCCCTCTGAATGCTAAGAGGTATTCTTACAAAGTCTACTTGTTCAAACCTCTCAGAAAATAAATATATTTCTTCTCTCAATATACCTTTTGGTTGATATAATATTGCCATCTTATCTAGCATTTTACTAAATTCATCTATCTTAGAAGCTAGGAGAGTGGCTATCTGCATTGTTGACACTGATCATATTACAGCTGGCTCTTGAATTTTCCTACAGATGGTAATTTATAGACATATTTTCTATCATTATCTTGGCCTCTTCAAGTGTCTTTGGATTTAATGTACCACTAATAGTAACAACAAGACCTATTATCTACCTAGTTTAGTGTTAAGACCGTTGTAAAAGGTTTGAATCTCAATCTAAAGAGGAAGACCCTGATTGGGACATTTTCTTAGTAATTCCTTTAAGCATTCCTAAGTGTCATATAACAACTCTAAGCTCAAATGCGTAAAGGTAGATTTATCATGTCTGAGCCTTTCTATTTTAGCAGGTGGAAAAATATTTCTTCTAAAGCTATTTTGCCATGATAGCCTATGTGTCAATTGATCCTCTTTTCAATGAGTTTAAGCAAGACTTCACTCTGCCTCTTAGTGAAAATGGTAATAACCTAAGGCACATCGCATCATCACTTACTCCACAAATTTTAAAAGTATCACATATTCCACAAAATTTCAAAATATGCGAATGTGAGTTTTATCTTATAACCCCTCAAATTGCTTCATCTATATAATAGTGGCCTTTATATCAAAATATTCTGCTTCAATTGTTGTTGATCTACCATGTCATCTACAAAACCAAAATTGCTAAGTGTAGATAAAGAAAAAACGATAATGGTTAGTCTAATAGAGTAATTGACTTTCAAAATGCTGTGAAACCCAGCAACGACACCAAGAATTTGACTTTCAGTTGTTGGCTAGACAAGTACATCTATTGTTTCATGTAATGTAGCTAATGAAAGCATGTGTCATCCTACAAAGCTTACAAACATAAGCACTTACTTTAACCTAATTATTCAATCAACAATTAAGAAAGATATTTTGTATATTATTAATTTTAATTATTATAATTATTAAAAATAACTTAATAAGAATTTAAGATCATATTCATATAATTTTACAAATTTTTAATGAAAAATATAATTAAAGCCATTATCATGTTTCTAAAACATGGAAATTTCTATTATAGATTGTAGAGCCACAAACAATAATCCTCCACTAATTTATTGGAACTTTCCTAATCAATCACTTTATATCACATTAATTTAATTAACTAACTTATTCACCAATTGATTCACTCCTTATGTAAATTACTCTATTAAGTTTGATCTTAATCAAGAAAATTTATATCATCCCATACTAGGATTGCTTGGAATTCTATTAAATTATGCAAATCTAATGATATACATAAAATACTATCTAGTATACATAATATCCAACAAATCAAATTACCACTCTAGAAAAATTAATCTAATTCCAACAACAGCACATAATTGAATCACAAGAGCATGAAAATTTCATTAATTTTAAAGGATACACAAGTCAAGATACAAATGAATTCTACACCAAGAATGTAAACCCCCAAATTTTCGGAATCAGTTTAGCATAAAACCCTAAACCGGAAGTCAAACGGAACCCTAAAAGTCAACAAAACCCTAGTTTACAGTATCCAACTAAATCCGGCATTGCCGTTTTCTTTGGCCCTAGAAAACGAAGTTGGGATAATCAGCTAGAATAGTTCGTAATAACCATAGGTTTTATAAAAATTTCAGTTTCGCGAAATTCGGGTGTCCTTCGAACCGATCGGACACAGTTCTCGAAAAACGTGTCCGGAAGCCCGGAATAGTAAAAATATTCCGAATATACCGTTAGACTCGAAAAAAATATAATTTTTCCAAAAATATCAGTTTCGTAATTTTTCGGTAAGTAAAAATAACAGATATAGCTATTATACGCATATTTTCTTACTACCGGTACTTTAATTGTCATATCTACTTTACATTACACTATTCATTACTATTCTACACTATTCTTTTATCTCTACTTTTTCTTACACCTATTCTTACACTCTACATAACCTATAATCTTAATTTTTTACCTTTCCCATAACTTTATATCACATCTACTTTACATATTACATCTTTTATTTTTCCAAAAAGTCAAAAAAATAAATCAAATACCCCTCCCCCATGCATGGCGCGCCCCCCTCTCTCAATGCCCTCAAATTGTTTTAATTTTACTTTATTTTAATCACACAAAAACCACTCCTCAATTTCCTATAAATACCCCCCTTCTCTTTCACTTCTTTCACACCACTTCTACACTAAAATTACTCTCTCAAAATCTCTCAAATTTCTCTCCAAGAAGTTCTTTCAAGAAGTCCTCTTTAGCTCATCTCCTTTAGGTAAAAATTCTTCAAGAAGTTTCCATGTTCATCTACTTATATGAACTTAATGTATGTTTTCTAAAACCATGAAGGTTAAGAAAGCAACAATAGGTTCATACTTTGTTTTTGTCCATAATCATAATTCCTTTATGTTCATGTTTCTTTTATATTCATTTATGCTTCTCTTATGATCATTTATGTCTCTTTTATGTTCATAACTATCTACTATCTATATAGCTATATATATACTATTTAGAGCATATAAGCTCATGATCTTGCAATTTATTTACTTCAATGCATTTTATTTATTTCAAGTTGTTTTTAAGACTAGTCTCTAGTCTTAGACTTGTCCTCATCAAGTTAAAACAAGTTTTTCTTCCTTTCATTTTATTTCATTATGGGACTAGTTTACTTCTTAGTCCCGGGAGCCTTGAAAAAGCTAAGACTCCAATACTTGACTTTATTATCTATGCTATTTTGTCTATTATTATTCTCATAATCATGTTCATTTAGATTGTTTTCCAAAAATTTTATTTTCTAAAGATAATTAAACAAAAGAAGGATTTTTGTCACTTGAAAATAAGTTTATGAAGCATAAAAATATATAAGATAACAAAAATAAACACAATCACTTTCATGATACAAAAATAACTCACTATAATTTTATAAACTACTTTTGCTTTGAAAAGTTACTAAAATCTTTATTATTCCACCTTGTTTTTCAAAAGAAAATATTTCGTTGATAAAAATGGTTTTTTTCATAAAAAGGTAAATAAGATGAATGGCTAAGAAATTTTTTCAAGAAAAGACCTTTACAAATAGGAAAAAGGAAATCTATGATTTGAAAAAAAAAAATAAAGTTATTCCTTTTCAAAGTCACAAAAGGAAATAATAATATTTTAGAAACTAGTTTTCTACAAAAAGTTCTTAATTATTCCACATTATTTTTATAAAGAAAACAAATTTTCATGCATGGATGACTTTAAGAAAAACATAAGATATAAGAAAAGAATGAGAAATTTCAAGTAAAGATTTTTGCAAAAAACAAATGAACAAAGGAATTTACGCAAGAAGAATAAATATGAAGAAAAGCATATTTCCTAAAAGACTTCAAAATAGTATTAGAGTAACTTAGAAAGTAGAAAATTTTATTTTCAAAGGTCACTTAGAAAAAGATAAATAAAACCAACAACGAAACGTTTTTAGAAAATAAAGAAAACAAGGTATTCATTTCAAAGAAATTTACAAAAACAATTTCCGAAAAGCTTCAACCCGACATTGTTTTACCTAAGAAAAAAATTGGACAACAAGACACTTGAGCATGCTTAAATATGAGTTATATAGTTATAAAAAGAGAATTTTCAACTATATAGATAACTAAGTATTTATCAAACAAATTTTGATTTCTTGAACCAAAGTTGTTTTTACTTGGAAATCCGTGGTGAATTTTGTCGCACTTTTTCGGAGCCTATATGGCCTTGTTTGTTGAATATAATTTTGAAAATGGTAGATCCTTTTGAGTAGGTAAAAATCGGTATATTATATGCGCGATTCCGAGTTAAAATGACCAAGTTATGGCCATTTTAAGTTGGAACATTCCTTCATACGAACTTTAAACGTTCTTTGACATTGTTTGTCAAAATTCAAGAAAATCATCAAGAAAAACTCATTGTGGGTATTTTCTTTGGCTAGGTGACCCCGAGGAAGGATTCCTTTACCCCGAGAACTATTACGATTAAGTGGAGTGTGTGAACGACTCATCCGCTTAGAGGAATAGACGACAATGGCATCGTGAGTTTATTTCCATTAAATGCTATACTTGTTGTGCTTGTAAATTAGTTGCACTAGAGTTAGGAAAAGATAAACCGATATGCATGTAAAATAATTCATTGAAAGAATTCTAAGAATATCGAAGCCAGAATTGTTCTAAGTGATTGTTTTAGTTTAATATTGATTTATGTGAAATTCCTTGATCGCCATAAAGTTGAAAATAATTATGTTATGACTTTATAAATTAATGAACTCATGCATACCACGAAGTGAGTCACATTGCATTGTTGGGTTATTATCCTTGGGTGAGAAGGATAGTAAGCTCATGTCGAAAGCAACACTTGGGAAGATCCGAAAGCGATTGCTTGGCGGCTTAATGGAATATGCTTGGCGGTAGATCCGAAAGCAAGGTCAATCAAGTAGATTCGGAATGCTCGACGATGTGTGCTCGTGAGCAAGAAAACTTTTTAATTAAAACTACTTGAATTGAGGTTACGTATCACCAAACCCCGAATGGAGGGCGTAAATCCATTCAGCATATAGTTCCCGGAAAACTATATGCGTGTTTGCCCACGTGCTTGTGCATTACATTTGTTTGATTAAATCAACTTGATTGAATCTTGTTACAAGAAGTTATTTATGGAAATAGTTCTCACTAAGCCTATTAGCTTATACCCCAATAGATATCTTTTGCAGTTCCCGTACTTATGGTTAAGGCCACGTGGACCATGCGGGCAGGTAATCTGTCTTGAACATTAGAAATTTGGGTAAAATGTAGCATAGTATTAGCATGCAAATATTTATATAATAGATGAGTAATTTAGGGAGTTGTCCCTAAGTTTGTAAAGTCTTTGCCATGAATGAACAATTATTGTGAATCCTCTTTTCTTAATATGTTTCTATATCTCCTTAAACTTCATAATTCCATATATGGTCCTCTAAAGTTGTGAAAGTACGCCTTACACTTAATATAAAAGCTTTTGGGAATGGCTAAGGTTGTCATACTTAAGCTTTAATATTGAGTGTGGCGGACTGTCACGTTTAGGGTACCCATTGGGGCATGACAAAGAAATTAAAAAAAGAAAGAAAGAAAGAAAGAAAGAATAGGGATGGAAAATCATCTGATTGTAGATACATTGATCTTCTATTTGTAACCTTTTTATACATAGAAATGCTTCTACCAATGTGCTTAGTAATGACTTTTTCCCTAGTAATAGTATTTACTATCTCTCTTTGCATGTTCACAAGGTTATTAATAGCTAGAGTAAAACCTAGCAAGCAAGAACAAAGGTGCTAATATAGTCGTGCTTGTTTCTCACATAATTCAATTATATAAAACTATAATTTCATCATCAAAATAATTAACTACATGGTTTCTCCTTCAAGTCATGCTCTTTACAATAGATCATATTTCACATGTATTTTTGTAGAATTTCAACTGTCACGCCCCGAAGGGTACCCTAAACGTGGCAGTCCACCGTACACAATATTAAAGCCTAAGAATGACCACCTCAGTCACGCGAAGGCTTCCATACTATATACAAGGCATCTAACACATGGAGGAGACTCATCGGAGTAATGCATTTTATGTTGATACAATTGAGAACAATGTAAAGGAAATTCAATTCACTATTCTTCAAAAATACAACTCATTAACTTCAATTACAATTCATCAAAAGATTCTACTACATAAACTATTACAAGGCAAATAATAAAACCTAGCTAATAACTTCAAACATTCTTATGTCTTGCCGGAGTCCTGAAGTCATTCTCGGCTTCAACCATCTCAGTCCCCACTTAGCATTCTTGAGATAACCTGTTCATTTAAACAACTATTGGGGTATAAGCTACACTAGCTTAGTGAGTGAAAACTTCCAGGATTACATTTATAACACGTCATACAATCAAGTGATTAGTCAGATAAGTGAAATGCATCAAACTCGTGAATTCAACAAACATATGACCTGCCGGAAATCATATGTGGATGGACTTACACCCTCCATCCCGGATTAGCAGATTAACTAATCCTGCGGTACGACCAAGACCGTTTCAGCTTACGGACAACTATAAACTATAAAATCGTTTAAGGTACAATGATAAACTAACAAATGCTAATGCTCCATCCCCATCGTGTATGAATGAGTTCAATTTCATCTTCAATTCCGAATAATCAATTATACCAATTCTTTTAAGTGATCAGTCAATAATCGCAGACAATCAATTCTAATTCATCTATACAAGCAATAGTTAATCACTTGGCTTCAATATTCTTACATTCCATTTCTTATATCAACAGCAAGCATACATAGTTCCCATTCGTTCCCATCATGCATATCCATTTTATCTTTACCAAATATCTAGTGCAACTATTATTACAATCACATACAATAAATGAAATCAGAAGTAATACTCACTCGGCCATTGGATCACCGGTCTTTTAGTACAAGTAATCTGATGGTAGGGAATCGTCGATATCGGGGTCACCTAAAAAGGAAGAAATACCCTAATAAGTATTTCATCACTTAACTAGTCCAAGCTATCTCATACAATCTATCAAATTCGTAATTCTCGTCCTAAGCAGGAATTCCAACTTAAAACGGCCATAACTTGGTCATTTTAACTCGGAATCTCGCAAATTATATATCGATTTCTATCTACTTCGAAAGATCTATCTATTTCTAATATTATTCTTAAGTTTTGAAAACATTTAGGTCTCGGAAAAGAGGGATCAGATTTGATCAGTAACGGTTTCCAATTCCGAAAAATAGTTTTGTAAATGTTTGTAATGTTTCTACTATGTAGATTAGCTATACATGCAATATGAATGATTTCCTAACATGAATGACATGAGATGAGTTTAATGTATGCATGATCTTGATGATTTTTGCTAAAAGGAAATTTTATAACTTTTTTATCTTGCAAGACCATAATAACAACTACTTATGAAAAATCTAGTTTTCTAACTTTGATCATTTCCATTTGTTTTGGATTTATTACTTAAGAAAATATAATTATTTTTGTTAAAATTGAGTCTTCATTATATCTATTACTTATGACTTTCATTTCTTCATAAAAATTTCCATTTTGCACTTTGTAAACATGTTTTCAAGTGGGGTTGATTCCAAAATCCGAATTTTATAAAAATTAGTTTTTTGAGTAATTCCTTTAAGTAAAAATCATTTGATACTTAGAAATTTAAGGCTCAACCATATATAACTACTAAGGGCTTCATTCTTACACAAAAATTTGCATTTTATACTTTGCAAATATGTTTTCCAATATGATTTACTCAAAAATCCGAATTTTAGAAAATCCACTTTTTGCATGATTCCTTTGGGAAAAACTTGTTTAATGCATTAAAATTTAAGGCTTCACTATATCTATTACTTAAGGACTTCATTTAACACATAAAACATTCATTTTGAGCTTGAATACTAGGTGTTCTTATGGCCTTCATTCAAAATTACGAATTTCACAAATTGACTACTAACTTAAACTTTTCCTGTAAACCCCTAGATTTTTCATACTAGTAGAAATAGAACTAAAAACGAATAAAATAATAAAATAGAAAATAAATAGCCATTTCTGAAACCGACTAAGCTTATAGAATAAGCCTAGTAGTAATACTGGTCCTATCTGTGGTCCTAAATTCGTAAAACAAACTTTCCTATTATTTCTAAAATGTACGAATAAGACTTTTAAGTCGATTCTAGAAATCCCTTATACGAAAAATTTTAAAAATAAAACTCAAACTCGTTCAAAAGAGAATATCAGACAACGCTTAAAACTAAAGTTTGAGAATTAAAAGATGAACCATTAAGATTAATTTATCACGTATAATATAAAATCAAAACTTGCTCATTTTGAGCCGAGACTTTTCCTAGTCGCCTTAATTAAATATTCCTTCGCTAAAATAATCAGATAAACGTCAAAAACAAACCCGAACCTACCTCTACTAATCTTGCTTTTTCTTAAAAATTTTGAAAACTCCGTAACACATCCAAATATCATGATTTCTTCAAATATTTGACCCAAATTCTCGGATGGAATTCCTCTCCACTTGGGCAGCCGATATCCTCAACTTGTGGCCATTTTCCTTGACTTATTGACCCCTAATCTACACACATGCACCACTAGGAGATTGACAACTCAAACACATGTATAATTAGCTTTGAAAACGGTGCAAAACACCCCCCAAAATCTGCTGGACGTGAGGAATTTTCTGGTGAGTTCTCCACCGCCTTTGGCTCCTCTTAGCTTCTCTATATATATGCCATAATACACAAACAAACACACACATTTACTCAGACCAAATCCACACACCCCAAGCTCAGAAAAACAAAAAACAACACACTAAATCATCTCAAACTATCTCCATTTTCGGCCACCATTGAAAGGACTCCAAAGCTCAATTTTTGAATCCAACAAGGTAAGTCTATAACTCTAATTCGTTTTAATCAAAAAGCATTAATACAAACTAACTTTAAATGATCTTAGGATCACAAAACACTTAAGGACAAGCTCTAGATCGGTTCACAACAACTCAAACCAAGGTAAGAACTCAAAAACCCTACTTACACCATTTTATAAATCAAAAACGTGTTTCATGTTTATGATATCACGTTCTAAGCTTATATTTGTGTATAAACATCTCATATGAACATTTAGAAATGCTTTGGTGGAAGTTTGAACGTAAAAACCTAAAGAAAATCGAAGAAAAACTTGGAGAAGACGATGAACAGTGAAGATAAGCCGGCGGCCTAAAGCTTACGCCGGCGGCGTAAGCATGTCGCCGGCGGCCTAAGGATGTACGCCGGCGGCTTATCCTGGTCTGTACGCGTCCCTGCTCCGATTTCTCCAAAAATGAAATTTATAACTTAAAAATATGTATAAAAATAAAATAAAAATGTATATATGTATAAACTAACTATATTAATTGTTCTTGATGTTAGAACACTAATTTCATCAATTTAAAAATTATTTTGTTAGTTTTTAGTAATAATACATGTATAGTACTATTTTCAGTAAAACTCAATACTGATGATTTTACTTATCTATTCTTAAAAGAATAATATTGTCATGTTATAGTGACTAAGATATTGTCAAATGTACTTTTATGATCCTTAAAATCATTTTTGTATCAATTTACGATTCCAAATTAATATGATATGATAATGTAGGTACTAAATTTAATATTTTCCAATGTTTCTAAATTATAGTATTTGCAAGATAATTGCCATCAGTAATATATATAAAAAAAAAAAAGAATGATGAAATCTATATTTTCTTAAGTTTTAGATAAAATAAAATGTATTTTATCACAATAGTGTGGATAAATAATCTTATAATGACTTATGCTTCCACAAGGGAAAAATTTCTTAAAAACTTAATTTAACTGATAAGATGACTTCTAAAAACATTAAGATTTATACACATTATATATTTAATGGAATACTACAGAACCAAGTTATCTAATATTTAAAAACAATTACTGAACAGTAATAATAACAGTAATACCGGGTCATAAAACGCCTGGACAATGAAATATTTCTGATACCCTACCAGGACATATATGGACCGAAACGAGGTATTTTGCTACCTCACATGGACAATATTGAACAATGGAACATTCCGATACCCTATCAGGACACCTATGGACCCAGAACAAGGTACTTTGTTACCTTATCAGGACATAAAAATACTTAATAAGAGATCAAGAGAAACAAAATGAGAATAAAGGACAATATTAAAACTACCCTTACATGGACAATGAAGGACCAGTATGGACGCAGGTTATAACCCGGATATCAGCTTAAGGATACTCAGACACTTATAAGAGTTCTAAAATATTAAGTACACATTATTGATGAATACCTGATTCTTAAATAGGTGACTTTGAGTCCAGCGGAGACTTCCCGACAGACTATTACGATTAAGCAGGATGAGCAGGTGAGTAACTCAGACTTATTACATTGTTTTTGGTTTGTAGCTTAGTTGAATTTTAATACAAGATAATGAATGTAAATTATCATGTGGGTTGGGAATATGCATGTTCAGTTGATGATTTGCTAAGCTACAAAAATACAAGTGATCAGAATATTGTGTGATAAAATTTTGTTTAGCATACTGATTGTGTGTGAATCGTTTGGTCATCGTAAAATGAAATTAACAGTTTCTGGCTGCTTAATATAAATGACCATTCATTGCACGATGTGCATCTTTGCATAAATTTTGTGTGGTAGCCTGTTACGTGTTTAGCCATCCGGGGCTCTGGTAAATGCTGGCATGCCTAAGCTATAGACTGCTAAGGTTATCTTTGCTCTGTTGATCCATAGGAACTAAGTGGTATGAAGGACGCCGCCTATGGTATTGCGGGATGACAAACACTTAGGGAGTTTCCAATGCTATGTACTTGGGATGGTTAGTTAAGCTACTCTAATAAAAGAGATAATTTAACACGAGAAATCGTGAGATTCCCTTGTATGCTTGGTCTTCTGGATGGGCTGGGCCTTTTAAGACTGGACCCTTCAACCCTTAAAAGAGGGCGTAAATCTTTTTCCTGTTTGGATTCTAGATCATCCAAGCTTGTATTGTGCATATGTTTGATTGGTGCATTACATATGTATTGCTAACAACTTGATTGATTGTGATATGTTCTGGTTATTCACTGAGCCGTGGTATAGCTCACACTCTCACAGACCTTTCAGGTTTACTCTACGACCTTGGTTAGTTTCTTCCCGGAGCTTGGTACCGGTAAGTGCCTAGCAATGATTGCTTCAAGAAGTTATGGAGCTAAGATGGCAATATGTTTCTACTTTAGTATAGTTAGATTAAGAAATTTTCGTATTGTACTTTGAGAGACAGTCTTGAAAGTAGACTATGGTTTGTAATATTATTTTAAGAAAGGTTTATCCATTTTACAGGTATTTACCAATTTATGACTTTCTATATATTTGTCATTTCTTGTCCAAGCAACTGAAAAGATCCTGTTTTATGAAAATATGCCGCTCCCGATGGTAAACTAGTATTGGTATTCAAGTACGGCTTGATCACTAATATTAGATACCCTCGGGGCGTGACAGTTTTAAAGTGGTATCAGAGCATGGTTGCTGGTATAAGAAAGATAAATATGAGAAAGTATAAAATTGGTAAAATAGTAAACCTAGATCCAAATAGAAACCATTTAGTTAAGTTGAATAGAAATGGGTAGTATAGATGCACAACTAGGAATAAAATCTGTGTGATTTTTAATCATGCAAATTTTATTGTGTGTGCAGGGGGACCCTGTGGTTTGCCATCTTAAATGGCAAATCTTCGGCATGTTTGAGGAAGAAACGCTTACTGAGTACAGGAGGCGATTGAGAGTACTTGTGGAAGATATGACCTTGTGTGGTTTACCACAACCCTGGAAGAAATACTTGGCCTGGAGGAGAGGATTGACTCCCATGCTGAAAGATTGGTTATTTCTCATGGAGAGGACATTTCCTAATGCTGGAACTGCTATAGAGACAATCTACAGGTTTGAAAGACTGATGTCTACAAAGGAGGGGGACTGGAGATAGACAATATTGCTTTTATTGTATCTGACAAATCAGAAAGACCGGGACCCCCAGATTTCAGGGTATGGATCCCGATAGGGGGAGATTGGATTTATGCACATGACATTAGGATGGATCATCCATTAGTGCGAGATGACTTGGCTATTGATGACGAATGGATGTTCACACATATCATGCGCTGCAACTATCCACGAGATGTTTTGTCCAGAAAGCCCCCAGTTATACCTGAAGGGGGAAAAGAGCCCCAGCACTATGTCAGGAGAACTAAAAAGAGGAAAGGGTTATCTTTTCAGGTTAACAGTATTACTACTGCTTTACTGGATGAAAAGGAAGGAAAATCTAGACGACTAGAGGCAGAGACATATGTGTCTAATTTTAATTATTCTAAATGGGTTGGATCGGCCCAGGCAGGCTGGATTGAAAAAGATACAGTACCTATTAAAGAAAAATCTCAGGAATTCTCAGGCATCCACCTTAAGGCAACAGAGCTATCTTTGGCACCCCCTGGGAGCAAAGAGATAAGGATAGGAGAGAGAGACACTAGCTCTGAGGAAAAGGAAGAATATCCACAGCTAGCTCCAGGAGAAAAGGCAAGGAGCACCTGTATCCAAGCCCCTAGAGCTGATTCCACCCTAGGATAAGTTTAGAAGGAGAGATGAGATTGTTTTTGTGAACTTTCTGATAACATATGTATGTATGTAAAATACTTGTAATGTATTTTGTGGAACTACTATGTTAGCAATAGTAGTAAAGTAGTGCAATTTTTGGATGTACATAAATGCACTAACCTGTAATTGTCATTATATGTTTTGGATGTATATATAAATGACATATTTTGGATGTTTATTGGACTAAGTATTGACAAATTGGAAATGAAAGAATTAATAATGGTTAATCTATTCCATATTATCAGAATGTCTAGAGGAAGAAACGGAAGCAGGAATGCTAGGATTAACAATAATCAACCTGAACCTACTCCTGCACTTCCCCAGGATCAGATGCAGAATGTTGCAAGGATTGCAACAACAAAGTGAGCTTATCTTGCAAGCATTGCAGAACTTGCAAACCACCCGTGCAGTGCCATCTGCTGAGGCATCTGTGTTGCCTCCAGCGCCACCTAGGAGGAATAGGAGACCAACTGCACCAAGGTCTATCAGGAAAATGGACCGGCAGATTTCCAAGAAGCCACTGCTGAAGTGCAAGGACCATTTCACCCCGAACCGGGACTGCCACCACCACCACCATTGCGTCCCCAAAGAAACTTATTACCTGAGTTCATTAAATGTAATAGGTACTTTGAGGGATTGCCAGGAAAGCCAGAGGAAGCTGAGGACTGGCTGGCACAGATAGAACGTTCTCTTGATGTATTCCAAGTACCGGAAGCTTTAAAGGTACCCTATGGAGTTACATGCTGAGGTTAAGAGCTAGAATCTGGTGGGATTCCAAGCAGAGAGGACTGCCACAACCCATCACTTGGGAAGCTTTTAGGCGGGAATTTTTGAAGGATATTTTCCAAGTAGCCTTAAAGCAAAATATAGCACCGATCTCATGAATTTGACTCAGGGAACTAAGACTGTGGATGAGTACGAACATGAGTTCAATAGATTGCTGCAGTTTGCCCCGGATGCATACCGGGATAGTGATGAGTTGAAAAGACAAACTTTCATGGCAGGTTTGGAACCCAATTTCCAAAGAAGGCTGGCCGAGTTTGAGATAACTGACTACGCCTCTATGATTGAGAAAGCTCGAATCATAGAACGAGCAAAGAAGTATGAGCTTGAGAGGTATAAGAAGCGTGGTCAAACTTTTGGAAAAAGAACATATGAGGAGTCAGGAACGAGCTTTGTTCCTAAAAAGAAAAAGTTCTTTAGACCGGTAGGAAGTATAAAGAATGGGAATAATGGAAAACCCGGCCTGATTTGCTGGAAGTGTAAGGGCACACATTATCCGAGAAACTGTCCACAACTCCAGAATAAATGCTACTTTTGTGGCGAAGGTGGGCATATGGTGAATGCATGCCCAAAGAGGCCTGGAGCCACCTGTTTTGTCTGCAACAAAGTGGGGCATATAGCAACCCAATGCCCCCAAAGGCTCAACACTGTTGCTGGATCATCTCAATCTAAGGGGATTGTTGCCACAACGGACCCAGGTACGGGAACAACAATGCTAGCAAAGCTGCTTCGACTGCTAGAGTTTTTGCATGCAAGGGATCCCAGTAGAGGATGATGGTGCATTCATGGAGGGGGAATATGAGGAGAATATCTGGGAGGAAGTTGACTCAGATGACTGTGGACTCATTGCAGGTATGTAGTTACATATTTGCTGATTATATTTATGTTTTGGAGCACGAACACCACTAGTTGCACAATAACCCTAGTAAGTGTGGAAATGACATGTAATTAATAACTGGTAAATAGGAACGATACAAGTAAAGGATCAGATTGCGTATGCCTTGTTTGACACGGGAGCAACGCATTCCTTCATAAGCGAGGACACCGCCAGACGAGTAGGATTACCAGTTGAGACCATGAGTAAGGAACTAAGAGTTTCTACACCTACGGGAGATATGGTGAAAACTAAAGTGTGATAAGGAAATGCCCACTGAGAATTGGAGAGCAAGATTCGAATGCTGATTTAATTATAGTGGATATGCAAGATATGATGTCATCTTGGGAATGACTTGGTTGACTGCGGTAAAAGCCAAGATTGATTGCCGTTGTAAGACAATCTCCTTTGTTGATAGGCAAGGAGAAAGAGGGCATTATAAGGGAGAAATGCTTAAAGAAGCAGAAGGTAAGATCTTGGTGATCGAGGTAGAACAAGAAGAGAGGAAGGAATTGGACAAATGTATTCTTGCAGCGACTGAGGGCGAATCCAAGGAATTGGATATACGAACCATTCGAACGGTATGTGAATATCCGGATGTGTTTCCTGATGAGTTACCCGGATTACCCCCACATAGAGAGGTGGAATTCTCCATTGATTTGATACCTGGAACTGAACCAGTATCAAAAGCCCCATACCGTATGGCACCTATGGAATTAAAAGAGTTAAAGGTGCAATTGCAAGAGTTGTTAGATAAGGGATTTATAAGACCAAGTGTATCACCTTGGGGAGCACCGGTGTTATTTGTTAAGAAGAAAGATGGTTCGATGAGACTCTGTATCGATTATAGGGAATTGAACAGAGTGACCATTAAGAATAAATATCCTTTACCAAGAATTGATGATCTTTTTGATCAATTAAAAGGAGCAAAGGTATTTTCTCGAATTGATCTAAAATCTGGATATCATCAAATACGGATCAAAGCGGAAGATGTGCCTAAGACTGCATTTCGACAAGATATGGCCATTATGAGTTCTTGGTCATGCCATTTGGACTAACAAATGCACCTGCGGTGTTTATGGATTTAATGAACCGCATCTTTAGACCGTTGCTGGATAACTGTGTAATTGTGTTCATAGATGATATTTTGGTATATTCATCTACCAAAGAACAACATGACGAACACTTAAGGAAAGTGTTGCAAATCCTAAGGGAAAACAAGTTATATGCCAAATTGTCTAAGTGTGAGTTTTGGCTTAAGAGCATATCATTCCTTGGACACATTGTTTCCAGTGAAGGGATTTCAGTAGACCCGGCAAAGATTAAAGCTATTGTGGATTGGAAGAGACCAGAAACTGTCACAGAAGTTAGAAGTTTCTTGGGATTGGCTGGATACTATAGGAAGTTTGTAAAGGACTTTTCAAAGATTGCTCGACCTTTGACTCAGCTAACGAAGAAGAATGAGAGGTTTGAATGGAATGATCAAAGAGAGCAAAGCTTTCAGGAATTAAAGAAAAGGTTAGTATCAGCCCCAGTTTTGGTTTTGCCAAATGATAAAGATCCATATGCTGTTTATAGCGACGCATCCAAAAATGGTTTGGGATGTGTATTGATGCAAAATGGAAAAGTTATAGCATATGCATCTAGGCAATTGAAGCCACATGAGATGAATTATCCCACTCACGACCTGGAATTAGCTGCAATTGTCTTTGCACTCAAGATTTGGCGTCACTATTTATACGGTCAGAAGTGTGAAATATATACGGATCATAAGAGTTTAAAGTATATATTTACACAAAAAGAGCTGAACATGAGACAAAGGAGATGGTTGGATTGATCAAGGATTATGACTTAACTATTAATTATCACCCTGGAAAAGTGAATATGGTAGCTGATGCATTAAGTCGTAAGCATTATGGCGAGATAGCTTCAATGTTAACCAACCAGAAAGAACTTGCCAGGAATTCGAAAATTGAGAATAGAATTCACCATGAGGGATTTAGAAGCTGAACTTGGGAGTTTGGTATTGGAACCAACTCTGCTTCAGCAAATTAAAGAAGCACAGAAAGAGGACCAAGAAATCCAAGAGATTAAACATGGAATATCCCAAGGGAGATATAAGGATTTTCACATTGATGAAGAAGGCGTACTAAGGATGAATAAGAGATTGTGTATTCCACAGCATAATGACTTGAGGAAGGAATTAATGCATGAGGCTCATTACTCTGGATATTCTATACATCCAGGAGAGACGAAGACATATCAAGACTAAAAAATGCATACTGGTGGAAAGGAATGAAAAATGATGTTGCTCAGTTCGTGGCTAAATGTGATGTATGCCAAAGGGTAAAAGCTGAACACCAAAGGCCAGGTGGATTATTGAAGCCGTTACCTATCCCTGAATGGAAATGGGATCAGATTTCCATGGATTTTGTATGTTCATTACCTAAGACGAGTACGGGATATGATGCTGTTTGGGTCATTGTGGATAGACTCACCAAGTCAGCTCATTTCCTACCAATTAGTATGACATACTCCATGGAGAAATTGGCACGGTTATACTTAAGGGAAATTGTAAGATTACATGGTATACCTGCCAGTATAGTATCAGATCGAGATCCTCGGTTTGTTTCTCAGTTTTGGCAAGGACTGCAGAAAGCTTTGGGAACCCAATTGAAGTTCAGTACAGCTTATCATCCCCAAACAGATGGACAGACTGAAAGGACGATACAGACTTTGGAAGATATGCTAAGATCTTGTATCTTGGAATTCAAAGGGAATTGGGATCAACATCTACCATTGGTGGAATTTGCATACAACAATAGTTACCATTCGAGTATTGGTATGCCACCATATGAAGCTTTATATGGAAGAAAGTGTCGATCACCTTTATTCTGGGATAATTTGGAGAAAGTGATGATTGGACCCGAATTGATACAAGAAACGATCGACAAGGTCGCTGTGATTAAACAAAAGATGAAAGAGGCACAAGACCGACAGAAAAGTTGGGCCGACTTAAAAAGAAGAGAATGGAATTCTCTGAAGGAGATCAGGTCTACTTGAAAGTAAGCCCGATCAAAAGTCTGCATGCTAGACAAACAAAAGGAAAGTTGAGTCCGAGATATATTGGACCATTTGAGATATTGGAACGAGTTGGAAATCTAGCATATCGTCTTGCCCTACCACCAAACTTGTCAGGAATGCATGATGTCTTCCATGTATCAGTCTTAAGGAAATATGTTCCGATCCAGATAAATGGTAGAATTGGAACCAATTAAGTTAAAGGAAAACTTGACATATGAGAAACGTCCTATCAAGATATTGGACAGGAAAGTACAGACTCTAAGAAACAAAGAGATTCGATATGTCAAAATATTATGGGATGCTCTAACCGAAGAGATGACTTGGGAGTTAGAAGAGGAGATCAGGAAGAATCATCCTCACTTGTTCGATCATCAGGTACGCACTCAAGCTTTGGGGACAAAGCTTATTTTAAGGGGGGGAGGATGTAAACCCCTAGATTTTTCATACTAGTAGAAATAGAACTAAAAACGAATAAATAATAAAATAGAAAATAAATAGCCATTTCTGAAACCGACTAAGCTTATAGAATAAGCCTAGTAGTAATACTGGTCCTATCTGTGGTCCTAAATTCGTAAAACAAACTTTCCTATTATTTCTAAAATGTACGAATAAGACTTTTAAGTCGATTCTAGAAATCCCTTATACGAAAAATTTTAAAAATAAAACTCAAACTCGTTCAAAAGAGAATATCAGACAACGCTTAAAACTAAAGTTTGAGAATTAAAAGATGAACCATTAAGATTAATTTATCACGTATAATATAAAATCAAAACTTGCTCATTTTGAGCCGAGACTTTTCCTAGTCGCCTTAATTAAATATTCCTTCGCTAAAATAATCAGATAAACGTCAAAAACAAACCCGAACCTACCTCTACTAATCTTGCTTTTTCTTAAAAATTTTGAAAACTCCGTAACACATCCAAATATCATGATTTCTTCAAATATTTGACCCAAATTCTCGGATGGAATTCCTCTCCACTTGGGCAGCCGATATCCTCAACTTGTGGCCATTTCCTTGACTTATTGACCCTAATCTACACACATGCACCACTAGGAGATTGACAACTCAAACACATGTATAATTAGCTTTGAAAACGTGCAAAACACCCCCCAAAATCTGCTGGACGTGAGGAATTTTCTGGTGAGTTCTCCACCGCCTTTGGCTCCTCTTAGCTTCTCTATATATATGTCATAATACACAAACAAACACACACATTTATTCAGACCAAATCCACACACCCCAAGCTCAGAAAAACAAAAACAACACACCTAAATCATCTCAAACTATCTCCATTTTCGGCCACCATTGAAAGGACTCCAAAGCTCAATTTTTGAATCCAACAAGGTAAGTCTATAACTCTAATTCGTTTTAATCAAAAAGCATTGATGCAAACTAACTTTAAATGATCTTAGGATCACAAAACACTTAAGGACAAGCTCTAGATCGGTTCACAACAACTCAAACCAAGGTAAGAACTCAAAAACCCTACTTACACCATTTTATAAATCAAAAACGTGTTTCATGTTTATGATATCACGTTCTAAGCTATATTTGTGTATAAACATCTCATATGAACATTTAGAAATGCTTTGGTGGAAGTTTGAACGTAAAAATCTAAAGAAAATCGAAGAAAAACTTGGAGAAGACGTGAACAGTGAAGATAAGCCGGCGGCCTAAAGCTTACGCCGCGGCGTAAGCATGTACGCCGGCGGCCTAAGGATGTACGCCGGCGGCTTATCCTGGTCTGTACGCGTCCCTGCTCCGATTTCTCCAAAAATGAAATTTATATAACTTAAAAATATGTATAAAAATAAAATAAAAATGTATATATGTATAAACTAACTTATATTAATTGTTTTGATGTTAGAACACTAATTTCATCAATTTAAAAATTATTTTGTTAGTTTTTAGTAATAATACATGTATAGTACTATTTTCAGTAAAACTCAATACTGATGATTTTACTTATCTATTCTTAAAGAATAATATTGTCATTATAGTGACTAAATATTGTCAAATGTACTTTTATGATCCTTAAAATCATTTTTGTATCAATTTACGATTCCAAATTAATATGATATGATAATGTAGGTACTAAATTTAATATTTTCCAATGTTTCTAAATTATAGTATTTGCAAGATACTTGCCATCAGTATTATTTAAAAAAAAAGAATGATGAAATCTATATTTTCTTAAGTTTTAGATAAAATAAAACGTATTTTATCACAATAGTGTGATAAATAATCTTATAATGACTTATGCTTCCACAAGGGAAAAATTTCTTAAAAACTTAATTTAACTGATAAGATGACTTCTAAAAACATTAAGATTTATACACATTATATATTTAATGGAATACTACAGAACCAAGTTATCTGAATATTTAAAAACAATTACTGAACAGTAATAATAACAGTAATACCGGGTCATAAAACGCCTGGACAATGAAATATTTCTGATACCCTACCAGGACATATATGGACCGAAACGAGGTATTTTGCTACCTCACATGGACAATATTGAACAATGGAACATTCCGATACCCTATCAGGACACCTACGGACCCAGAACAGGTACTTTGTTACCTTATCAGGACATAAAAATACTTAATAAGAGATCAAGAGAAACAAAACGAGAATAAAGGACAATATTAAAACTACCCTTACATGGACAATGAAGGACCAGTATGGACACAGGTTATAACCCGGATATCAGCTTAAGGACACTCAGACACTTATAAGAGTTCTAAAATATTAAGTACACATTATTGATGAATACCTGATTCTTAAATAGGTGACTTTGAGTCCAGCGGAGACTTCCCACAGACTATTACGATTAAGCAGGATGAGCAGGTGAGTAACTCAGACTTATTACATTGTTTTTGTTTGTAGCTTAGTTGAATTTTAATACAAGATAATGAATGTAAATTATCATGTGGTTGGGAATATGCATGTTCAGTTGATGATTTGCTAAGCTACAAAAATACAAGTGATCAGAATATTGTGTGATAAAATTGTTTAGCATACTGATTGTATGTGAATCGTTTGGTCATCGTAAAATGAAATTAACAGTTTCTGGCTGCTTAATATAAATGACCATTCATTGCACGATGTGCATCTTTGCATAAATTTTGTGTGGTAGCCTGTTACGTGTTTAGCCATCCGGGGCTCTGGTAAATGCTGGCATGCCTAAGCTATAGACTGCTAAGGTTATCTTTGCTCTGTTGATTCCATAGGAACTAAGTGGTATGAAGGACGCCGCCTATGGTATTGCGGGATGACAAACACTTAGGGAGTTTCCAATGCTATGTACTTGGGATGGTTAGTTAAGCTACTCTAATCAAAGAGATAATTTAACACGAGAAATCGTGAGATTCCCTTGTATGCTTGGTCTCTTCTGGATGGGCGGGCCTTTTAAGACTGGACCCTTCAACCCTTAAAAGAGGGCGTAAATCTTTTTCCTGTTTGGATTCTAGATCATCCAAGCTTGTATTGTGCATATGCTTGATTGGTGCATTACATATGTATTGCTAACAACTTGATTGATTGTGATATGTTCTGGTTATTCACTGAGCCGTGGTATAGCTCACACTCTCAGACCTTTCAGGTTTACTCTACGACCTTGGTTAGTTTCTTCCCGGAGCTTGGTACCGGTAAGTGCCTAGCAATGTTTCAAGAAGTTATGGAGCTAAGATGGCAATATGTTTCTACTTTAGTATAGTTAGATTAAGAAATTTTCGTATTGTACTTTGAGAATAGTCTTGAAAGTAGACTATGGTTTGTAATATTATTTTAAGAAAGGTTTACCCATTTTACAGGTATTTACCAATTTATGACTTTCTATATATTTGTCATTTCTTGTCCAAGCAACTGAAAAGATCCTGTTTTATGAAATATGTCGCTCCCTGATGGTAAACTAGTATTGGTATTCAAGTACGGCTTGATCACTAATATTAGAATACCCTCGGGGCGTGACATTTCCATCGTGCTTCTACTTCTTGTTTACACTTTAATCTCATCAAAACTCCTTTCAACTTATAAAAATCACTACTTAATGATACCTATTACCTATATACTTCATTTTCACATAAAAACATGAGTTTGGAGTTGATACATGGGTTCTAAAAATTGGTCTTGGTCGGAATCCAATTTACAAAATCCATTTTTTGTTATATCTTTGATAAAATCTATCTAAGCTCATGAAATCCATTCCTTACATGTCCTATCCTAAGAGCCTTTCATTTCTTAAACAAAAACTTCATTTTTGAGTTGGAAAACATGTTTCTAAAATATGCCTTGGCCAAAATCCGAAAATAAGATTTTATTTTGAAAATAACTTTTGAAAAATCACATTAGATTCTTGAAAAAGAAGTCTCGATGATATACATATATTACGCCTTCATTTTCTTGAGAAAAATTTACACTTTGACACTTGGAAAGTGGTTTTTAAATATGGGTCTTGCCAAAATACGAATTTCATTAATTTTGTCTAAGTTCAAATCTAAGATCTACAAATAATATGAACATAAATCTAAAAGAAACCTATGATAATGATCTATAAACTCCTAGATCTAAACTTTACTTATCAAAATCATTCATTTATGTTGTCTATACCCTAAGCCCTTCATTTTAAATGAAAAATATACATTTTGAAGTTGAAAAACCACTTTTCTAAATATGGTTCCATTTTCATCCGAATTTTCAAAAGTTGTTTTTGTTGAAAATAAAATAGATCTTGAGTTTCCTACAACTTTCCTACCATCATCATGCTATTACGAGTTATTCATGAACAAAACATAAGTCTAATGCATGTATGAACCTAAAACAACTAGATCTAGTCTTCTAAACTAGTTTTGAAAGCATGAACACATGTGAATGAGAAATATATATGCATAAATCATAAGTAATAACAAGAATTAATAACTTAAATAGCAAGATCTATGGCATAAGCAAAAATCAAAGCTATAAAAAGTTAGATCTACCATATTTATCAACTTTAAACAAGAAAATAATTGTAATACAAGATAATAAAAGTGGAGAAGAGAAAGATTTCATTTTTGGCATCATCATCCTAAGCTTTTAAGCTTATGGAAGTTCATTTGATGCATGAAACCTTCATTACACTTTACCTATATCACCTATGGAGCTTTGGGATAAAGATTTGCTTAGAAAAACTTTAAAAATGAAGTGTGGAAGCCATTTTTAGAAGTGGGGGCAGATTGTTTTTCAAAGAAGAACAAGAGGAAAAGAAGAAGAAAGAGAGGAAAAAATGAGAGAGAAAAGCTAAGGAATGAAAAAGGTAAAAGGTATAAATGAAGGGGAGAGAGAGAAGGAGTGCATTAATGTGTGTTAATTAATTGAAAGAGGAGAAAAAAAAAATAAAACAATGGTAGAAAAATTGGGGGGCTTCACGTGAATATTGAGTGAGGGAAAGAGAGAGGTTACATTGCCTTGTAACTTGAAATTTGAAAATGTAACTTGCATCATTTAATGTGCTAACTAAAAGAGGCTTTAAATCATTAATAAATATTAAAAAATAAAAGAAAAGAGGCTATTATTAGGGGTGTGGTCAGCAGCCATTGTGGGGAAATGGAGTGTGAAATGAGTGAAAAGAAAACTTGATTAATGTGTAGAAGTAACAAATGAAGTGTACTTAAAATATGGGTTGAAAAAGTACTTTATATTGGGAAAATATAAAAATAAAATTAAGAAAAATATTTTTAAAGAGAGTAGCAGAATTTTCATAAAATAAAATTAAATAATTAATTGAATTATTTTAGTATTTCAACAAATATGTTACCAGTATGATCGAAATACCCGAATATGGGCTATAAATGATATTTTTATAACCCAAAAATTCTAAAAAATTATTTTATTAAATATATAAATATTTTTAAATATTTTTAAATTATTAAATTAATTTATTTTATTTTTAGTATTGGGTCTTAAACAGAATCTAATCCCATAAAAGCCCGAACTAACTAAATTTTAGAAAACAAAATTTTCTATAACATATAAAATATTTATCTAAAAATATAAGAATTTATAAGAATAATAAAATTGTGTAATGAAATAAAAATAAATAGTGCAAAAGACTAATCAATTACCGGTAGTAATGGAAATACGATAAAAAGGTTATAACTGTAACTTTTATAACCCGAAAAATTATATAACTGATATATTTAGAAATCTTATGAAATTATGAGTCTAACGGTACTATTGGTATTTTTTTATATCTCAAGCCCCAGGACACGCTTTTCGAAGTCTGTATCCCGAACGGGTTCGAAATAGGTCAAAAATTTACCAATCTGATATTTTTAAACAAACTTATATTACTATGAGCTATTCTATATATTTAAACTACATCACGGCCTCTAAGGTTAGGGGCCACTAGATTGTCGGACTTACACTATTGTATTCCGGTTAAGGTTTCCGAGTGATTTTCCGGTTTAGACCTTTGCCAATTTGGAAACTGATATTTATGTTCATACAACATATTTAATTTGAGAAGTTTATTTTAAATTTTATTTTTTGTAAGTATTTATTATCTTTTAACATTTTCGAAATTTTTTAAATTGGGTTTCATTTTCGAAAGTTAATCGTTATTTACTTTTTAATAATTTGTTTTTGGGCTTTATATTATCCGTTTTTATAAGTCCAAGTTAAATATGGAAATTTTCGTACGTAGTGGTTTTGAATTTGAAGACCACTGAGTTCTTATTTTATTTTCGAGGATTTTCATTTTCTCATGATTAAGATATTTTTGGATTCATTCATGGTTTAGGACTTGTCAAAATTCGGTTTTAATTTGGAGTGATTTTTAGGGTTTATTTTCGAAAATCATCTTAAAATTATTTACTGAAATTTTCCGGGGCTTACAGTGGCCCCCGAGCCTATGGAGGTAGAAGGCATGGGTGGAGAGCTGGTGAGAGAAAACGAGGTAGTGGAGACTCAAGTGAGTGAGCCTGAGGTTAGAGGTGAGGAGAATGAAGTGAGCCCGAGGGAAGGGCAAGGCACGGAGGAAGAGGAGGAAAGTGAAGACCAGGAACCTTTAATCCGACCTACTAGGAAGCGGAGGATGACTACGAGGGAATACCTTAGTTTGTTTATCCGATGGGACGACGGTGGTTCTTCTAACAGGAGACGACTTCCTAGCTCGACCTCCGATGACTCTAGTGATGAGTAGAGACCGAGATGATAGCTAACCTATGAAGTCCAAGTGGAGTCCTGATTTTCTTATTTTGTAGTAGGCAATGCGGGATGCCAATTTGCTTTAGGATTTCAGGATAGTTAGTATTTTATTGCTTCTTTTTCCCTGTATTTTGTCATGTTTTCGGGAATGGGGAAAATGTTTAGAATCGGAATTGGTGTATAGCTAGCTAAATTTTGGGGACAAAACTCTTGATGTAATATTTGTATGGCTCGCTAAAGTAATGAAAGATCGCATTTTTTTCAAAGGAAAGGAGTTGTAAAAAGCATGCATGCTAGACATGAGGCATAAAGAACATTAACTGCATATAGATTGCATGAGCATTCATTCATTCACATTATTGTTATGAAATCTCAACTTGTTACTCTATGTGTGAATTCTTTTATTCTCCTTATGATTATATGAATTTATGAAGTTCCATTTCTTTCTAAGTTTGATTTCCAACTTTTCGCAATTTTTGAACTTTGTTAACAAGCCTAGTCCTTTCAAAATCAAAAACCTCCTAAGAATACTAAAAATTCATTAAACAATGTATAAACAGACGAAACCGACGGATTCGGAATCGGGAACAAGAGTCTCTTCCGAATGAAGCCGATCAACCGGCTGCACCTCCACCTAACCCTCAGGGAGTTGCGCCTCAAAATCAACAAGGTGATGTGTTAAATGCGATTGGACAATTGGCCAATCTTCTGAACACCTTCATCCAAAATCAGAACCCGCACCTAGGTCAAAGTGCCCGGGATTCGGCCCCACATCCACCACCCGCAGATCATCGGGAAATGACTGCAGAGGCATCGGCTCCACAAGAGGAGCATTCCTATAATGTGCCATTGCCGCCACCCCTACCATATAGAAGACCTCATCGGAGCTCTTTACCGGACTTTATCAAGAGCAACTGGTATTTTGATGGAGCATTCGGTAAACCAGACGAAGCAGAAGACTAGTTAGCTCAGGTTGAGTGATCCTTTGCTGCATATGAAATTCCACCTTATCTGCAGTTGGAATATGGGACATATATGCTGAGGTATAATGCGAGGGTCTGGTGGGACTCCAAGAGAAGGAACTTGACTTCTCCGGTCACTTGGGAAACCTTTCGTCTGGAATTTCTAAACAATTATTTTCCCTCCAGCTTGAGAGTGAAATATAGTGCTGATTTCCTCCATGTTAAGCAAAAGGGGAGAACAATGGAGCAGTATGAAACCGAGTTCGTCCACTTGCTGCAGTATGCACCTGAGTCTTTCAGGGATAGTGATGAATTGAAGAAGCAAGTATTTCTGGGAGGCTTAGATGAGGTATTGCGAATCAAGTTGGAAGAGTTTGGAGTTAGGACATATCTTGAAATGGTAGAGAAGGCCCGGGTAATTGAAGGGGTCAAAAAAAGGAAGTACTAGGAGCCTGAAAAGAGGGTATTTGGAAAGAGGCCGTTTGACGCCTCGAGTTCAGGATTCAAAAGAAAGAGGTATAGACCGTACCAGGGGTTTAAGGATGAGTCTAGTAGTAAGCCGACCCAGATTAAAACCAATGTCACGTGCTGGAAGTGTAAGGGGACGCATGCTCCCAGGCAATGTCCGCTGTTGAGGAATAAATGTTACTTTTGTGGTGATGCTGGCCACATGGTGTATACATGCCCGAAGAAGCTGGCCGTGACTTGCTTTGTTTGTAAGGAAAAGGGACACCTAGCCTTTGAATGTCCCCAGCGAAAAAGCGTGGCCGCTCGACCCTTTGGAACCTCAAGTAATACCAACCCCATGAGGTCAGGTAACAAAAGTGGGAGCCGAGCAGCTTCAGCAATGCATGGGATGAGGTTATATAACTTCGAAGGCCAGTGGATGGTAGAGGAAGATGAGGAGGAGGATGTGGAATTGGCAGCTCTGGATCAAAGCGAAGGCGCTGATAGCGGCTAGGTGACAGGTTAGTAACAGAAACCCTCCTTAGCTAAAATTTAAGTTATTAATTTGAATTGTTGCCTGAATGAAATTGAATACGTTATGGGAAAGCTGGAAGTAGGAACCTTATGTAGATAGCCTTAAGAGTGTGGTAGGGTTCATATGTGATGGATATTTGTTGACCTCAGGACACATACGGGTGAATAGCGTGGAGGCTTATGTTTTATTTGACACGGGAGCGACTCATTCATTCATCACCAATAGTTTGGCTAACCAACTGGGATTGCCAATAGCAACAACTACGGTTAGTTTGAGGATTAAGACCCCCACAGGAAGTGTCGTGTCAACCCGACAATTTGTAAAGGATTGTCCGTTGGAAGTTCATGGACACAACTCCAAAAGCCATTTAATAATATTGGAAATGATAAATACGAAGTTATCCTCGGAATGAGTTGGCTAAGCAAGGTAAAAGCAATAGTGGATTATCAAAAGAAAACAGTGAGTTTCTATGATCAAATGGGGAAAAAGTAGAATTTCTGGGAGAAACCCTAGTCCCGAGAAGGTTTGGTGTAAACTCGTTTGAGCTGATGATGGAGGATGAAGAGATAATACCAATTGAAGGTGTCTTGGATGAAGAGGAAACCGTGAGGAGGGATATACCGATGGTAAATGAGTATTTGGATGTGTTTCCAGAGATCTTACCGGGATTACCACCAAAGAGAGAAATTGATTTTGAGATTGTTTTGGCTCCAAACACCGAACCGATATCCAAAGCACCATACGGATGGCACCGCTGAGTTGAAGGAGCTAAAGACACAGTTGCAAGAACTTTTGGATCAAAAATTTATAAGACCAAGTGTATCGCCATGGGGCGCACCCGTTTTGTTTGTAAAGAAGAAAGATGGATCGATGAGATTGTTTATCGACTATCGTGAGTTGAATAAAGTGACTGTCAAGAATCGGTATCCCTTGCCAAGAATTGATGATTTGTTTGATCAACTGAGGGGCTTGTGTGTTTTCACGCATTGATTTTCGTTCGGGATGTCATCAGTTGAGGATTAAGCCTGAGGATGTACCAAAGACGGCTTTTCGTACTCGTTATGCATATACGATCTTGGTAATGTCGTTCGGGCTGACTAATGCACCAGCTGCATTTATGGACTTATGAATAGAGTCTATAAGCCACTTTTGGATAAGTGTGTGATAGTCTTCATAGACGACATCCTCATATATTCGAAGACCAAAGAGCAACATGAGGAACATCTTCGTTTGGCGTTGCAAACCTTACAGGATAACAAGCTATACGCCAAGCTGTCCAAATGTGATTTTTGGTTGGACAGAATATCATTTCTTGGACATGTAGTAACCGGTGATGAGATATCAGTTGACCCGAAAAGATCAAGGCTGTAGTGGATTGGAAACCACCGCAAACGGTTACGAAGTAAGAAGTTTCTTGGGATTAGCTGGCTACTATCACAAGTTTGTGAAGGACTTCTCTAAGATAGCCAAGCCACTGACTCAATTGACTCAAAAGAATAAGAAATTCATTTGGACGGACAAGAGGGAACAGAGTTTCAGGAATTGAAACGACGCTTGGTATCGGCACTGATCTTAGTTTTACCAGACCCAGAAAAGTCCTATACGGTGCACAGTGACGCCTCAAGGAATGGCCTTGGATGTGTCTTGATGCAGGAAGGGAAAGTTATTGCATATGTTCCGGCAATTGAGACCACATGAGCGAACTACCCTACACATGATTTGGAATTAGCTGCGTTGTCTTCGCTTTGAAGCTAGAGACATTATTATATGGACAAAGGGTGTGAGATATACACAGATCATAAAAGTCTTAAATACCTGTTCACACAGAAAGAGCTAAACATGAGACAAAGGAGATGGCTGGAATTAATAAAAGATTATGATCGGGAATAAATTACTGTCCGGGAAAGTTAATGCGGTCGCGGATGCCCTAAGTCGGAAGAATCACGGGGAAGTAGCCGCCTTGATCACAAGTCAAAAGATTTGATTAAGGAGTTTGAGAAGCTAAGGATTGAGTTCATAGACCAAAGCGCTAAGCTTGAGATATCCAACCTGGCACTGGAACCGACCCTCATAGAGAGAATCAAGGAAGCCCAAAGGTATGACGAGGTGATACAAAAGATAAAAAGGGAAACCCAAGCAGGAAAGTACCTTGACTTTGCCATAGATAATGAGGACGTGATCAGGATTAAGGGAAGACTGTGCGTGCTAGAGGATGAGGAGTTGAGGAAAGAAATAATGGGTGAAGCTCATAACTCCGGATATACCATGCATTTGGGAGGTACTAAAATGTATCAAGATTTGAAAAGCCGTTATTGGTGGAATGGCATGAAGCGAGATGTGGCGGATTATGTAATGAAATGTCCGGTATGTCAACAGGTGAAGGTAAAGCACCAGAGATTGGGTGGATTGCTAAAGCCTTTACCTATCCCTGAATGGAAGTGGGATCAGATATCCATGGATTTTGTGTGTGGTTTCCCAAGACTCCATCTGGTTGTGATGCAATATGGGTGATAGTGGATCGGTTAACCAAGTCGGCATTTCTTACCATAAATATGACCTACTCAATGGAAAGATTAGCCAAGATCTATATCAGAGAGATCGTACGTTACATGGCATACCTGCAGGGATTATCTTAGATAGAGACCCGAGATTCATGTCCAAGTTTTGGACAAGCTTGCAAAAGAGCTTGGGCACCAAATTGCATTTTAGTACGGCTTATCACCCCCAGAGATGGACAGTCTGAGCGAACGATCCAAACCCTGGAAGACATGCTAAGAGCGTGTGCCTTGGAATTCAAAGGGGTTGGGATAGTCGTACATCTAATTGAGTTTGCCTGCAATAACAGCTATCACTCACCATTCAGATGCCACCGTATGAAGCTTTTATGGACGGCGCTGTAGATCCCCTTTGTTTTGGGATGAAGTGGAAAAGGTAGCTATTGGGCCGGAATTGGTACAAGAAGCCGCAGATAAAGTGAGGTTGATTCAGCGAAAATGAAAGAAGCTCAGGACGGCAAAAGAGTTGGGCAAGACTTGAAAAGAAGAGAACTTGAATTCAAGGTGGGTGATCATGTGTACCTAAAGATAAACCGATTAAAAGTATTAAGAGGATGCGTACACAAGGGAAGTTAAGCCGAGATACATTGGACCTTTTGAAATCTTGGAAAGAGTGGAAATCTGGCGTATCGACTAGCCTTGCCACCAAATTTGTCCGGGATCCACAATGTATTCCATGTGTCAGTATTGAGGAGGTACGTTGCCGACCGGAAAGGATTCTGAGTTGGACCAATTCAGCTGAAGGAAAACCTGACATATGAGGAACACCAGTGAAGATATTGGATAAGAAAACTCAAAGGCTGCGAAACAAAGACATTCACTACGTTAAAGTGTTATGGAGGAATCATGCATTTAAGGAAGCAACTTGGGAAGCTGAAGACGAAATCCGGAGGAAGTACCCCGAGATATTTGAAAGACAAGGTACGTCAGTTCCGTTTTGAGGACAAAACTTTATTTAAGGTGGGGAGGTTGTAAACCCGGTATTCTCAGTAGTTAAGAAACCACGGGAATTGGAAGCGAAATCCTAATCTGGTCCAGTTTGAGTCTAGTAAGAGAAGCTTAGAAACCCTAAATCCGGCTTTCCTTCGGTTTCATAATAAAAGAAGTTTTATAAAGTAAATGAAGTTGAATTATTTTTCTAAGGTATATTATAGACCTTTGAAAGTTTTAAATTCGGGAATTTTTCAATTCCGGCCCTTCCCTAGCTCAATTATTGAAAAGCGTGCCCCGGACCATGAATTCAGAAAAATGTTCTGGAATATTCATTAGAACTGTAATTTTATAAGGATTCCAAAAATATCAATTTTATAATTTTCGGGCTATAAAAATTACAGTTATAGCTTTTCCCGTGTTTTCGTTACAACCGGTAAAGTATGTCTTGTCTACTATTCACAAGTACAACCTACACTACACACTACCCATACCCTATTCTTACATCCTTACAACTACTCATTTCAATTTTCTTTTCCAATGAATTTTGTCTCTTAACTAATTATTACATTTTAATTATTTAAATTACAAAAAAATCAAATTTCACACACACTCCTCTCTCCCCTAGATGGCCGCGCCGCCCAGCCCCCCCCCCCCCCCCCCCCCCCCCCCCCCCCCCCCCCCCCCCCCCCCCCCCCCCCCCCCCCCCCCCCCCCC